>CM035814.1:17222059-17347059 GCA_020458035.1 Magallana ariakensis
TGAGGGAAGATGAAATAGTTGATGGGCCTTAGTACAAAACTGATACCTGTATGCCTGACAATACATTAAATTATATAGCTTTTTTAACACATCATGCGACATTTTCCAGTCGAATGTTTTCATCGATCAAGTGAGTAAGGTTATAAAACGTCACACAAGTTTACACCAGGTAAACAATTATTTAAGGGAAGACCAATTAAGTTTTTACTGTAGCCTTAGCAACTTTTGCCACACAGTTCAAACACTGCGTACTGGCTTCCAGACTATAGCTGGCGATTCTCTGTCCGCCAATCTTTGTTAACTTCACATATGAGATACGAGCTGTGAAAATGAAATGTATCTCATCGGCATGGTATATTCATAGAGCTTGGCATCTTAAATAAACACACAAAAAATATTCACTTAGATGTGGAAAATGAAAATTACACTATAATTTAAGTTCGATATTTTTTTCATAAATACCAATATACCAAACAAGAAATATTGCAGGTAAATGGTAACTACCTTTTCCAGTATTTTCATCATATAAAATAGATATGTATTGCATGACCTCTAAGACAAAATATTAATGAAATAAAATGTTTGCATCCTTTAATTGTGTAGATTCAACATGTTCAAATTATGATTACACACAATAAGGTAGGCCCACAATGGGTGCTGATTTTTTAACTGATATACGTCTTAGGAAAAGTATGAAATGTTTTATCTTAAATGAGCTAATACTGTTCACATATGTGCAAAACCTGAAGGAAATAATATATCGGGTTTATATATAATTTATATATTGCAATATATTTTCATCCCTACCCCTTTATAAAATATTGAGTCTTACGTCGGAAAATTATGGTACTTAACTTTGCTAAATATTAAATTTTACTGTTCTTAATTATTCAAAGTGTGTTCAGTCAAAGTAGTTCGCCATTGTTGCTCAGGTGAGCGATGTGGCCCATGGGCCTCTTGTTTTATTGTTGAAAGCATTGCTGCAATATTTTTTTGAAAAATATCTTTGAATCATCTGTCCTTTCTTCACCTTTTACTTGCATAATATTGTGATTTTTTGTTGACTTTTTAGAAAGTCTATTTTTGCTTTGGTCTTCTGGGCCGACTGTGGCTATCTATAGAATCACAATATCATCATTGTGATCCCCACTGGACTTTGGACGTTTGGCATTGATTTCATCAGGCTCTTGGTCAGCTTTGCGTTTTGTCCCCGATTTAATAACTTCCATCTCATCCACAATCATAAGGTCATCTTCCTCTGGAAATTAAATAACATACGGTACATGCATTTGAGATCTGCTCATACACCCAAGATGATAAAAATAAAATTTTAAGAACCGGTATATTAAAGGTAAGTTTGTAATGATTTGAAGCAAATAATTGTAATCAATACAGGTACAGCAATGAAAATGTCCATTACTTCAACTAGATCACTTTTACTCCAATATTTGACTGTACAAAATAAAATTGAATCCCTCACCTTCCTCCTGACTTGTGGTACTGCCGTTCTGATTGGTCGGTTGTTCCTTCAATGGTTTGGCTTGAAGTTCTGATAAATCTCCCACCACATCAAATTCTTTGTCTTCCTCCAGTTTATCCCTGGGTAACGAATAAATGCAATAAAATTTTTGTTTGGACACAGAACAAACAAGTGCTTTAAGATAACTTGGGGTACTGTGTTAGTACTTGCACTGTGTTTGAAAGTACAGTAACTGGTTCTGTATTCAATACACAATTTACCTTCATATAACATATGAAACAATGTTTCACATATAACTTTTTCAAATGAAATCAAAATTACATTCAATAGTATTTTTTTTAAGATACCAGCACATGCAGAAGCAATTGTCAAGAAAAAAAAGTATGATAGCTGCAACCAAAGAACTATACTTGACAAGGTCACATATCTGCCCCCATTTTAACCAATTTTTAAAAAAGTATCATATCAAAATCATATCTTCATTAAACATTAAACAGAAAATGTCTATCAAACTAATCTTGTAATTAGTCATCATTCTCCATCAGTTTTTCATCAATGAAGCCACTAAAATAGTTTTTTTCCCCGCAAGTTTGCAAAACAATGGAAAAATTGGTCTTTTTTCTTCAGATTTTGCCTTTGAAAACAGAGAGCATGTCTTCTCAAGTACCATTTTCACCTATGTTTTTATTCATAATCATACTCATCACAGTTAAAACTGGTACTTGAGCAAGCATGCACTTGGTGTTTCCTTGTGGAAAAACAGTGGGGAAACACCCATTCATTGCTCCAGAACATTAATCTTTAAAATTATGATGATCTTCATGACATCATATCTACATGTACATTATAATGTCATCAGGATAATTACCTTTAACTATCTTAAACCTTAATTTTTTTTGGGGGGGGGGGGCGAAAAAATGCATTATACCACATTAATAGTCCTTTATATATAAAATAGTATCTTTTCACTTACTTATGTGCTATTATTATTTTCAATTCATAACTTTGTAAAAAGTCATCACATTTAAGGATGCTGCCATTTCCAACGTGAAGTTCACTTAAAAACTTGTCATTGTTTTCTGAAATATAAAAAAAAAATCTGCAGATATAATAAAACTTCAGTGTTCATGGCATTTACTATTTAGGTTTCACTTAATACATTTCCCTTGATGCAAATTTTAAACAAGCAGAAAATGCAATGAAATTATCTCGCATGTTGTTTACTTTACATACCATCCATCTCTCCCTCTTCACTTGAAATTAAAATAGTTCCTGCAAAACAAAGAAACATTATTCTTTGAATGCTGCTAGTTTTCATTAGATTTTCAACATTCATATATGCCATTGTTAGTCAACTTCATTAACCATGAACACACAATAGTTTCATACAAGTGTAATTGTACAAACAAACTTGTACCTTTTCCATCATCTATTTCCACATCAGGTGCTACCATTCCTAGTGCACTTTTCAAGATCTATTTGAAAAACAAAACACCATTAAATAAGGATACCTGTGTTTGTATACATGTATATTTCTGTATTAACTTTATCAACAGGCATCAAAAACACAGATAACAAGAAAAACACCAAATTCATATTAATATATACATAAATAAAAGTGTAGATTTTTTTCATCAGGGTAACTCCCATTGATAAAAGTTCTTCATTACTGCCAGATAGATGTATACCATATATGTGGGTGTACCTTAAACCTGCCTTTATTAGCAGCAACAACTTTATCTTAAAGTGATTTATTAGTTCCAGGTGATCTTTAATTATTTTCAAGACCAAGCTCATGTTGGTTAACTTAATTTATTCAAGTTAAAGGACTTGTTCATGGCTCAAAATATTAGTGATTATGGCATTCTCTAAGTTTTGTGCTAGCGAGAAGTTGGTTCACAACACATTAAAACCTAATTTCCACTCTCAGTACAGTGAGTACACATTCAGCTAACTTGTTAATGCTGGATTACCTTGTCTTCCAAAGTCTTTATGGTGATTTTTTCAGTATTTAGGACCACTGTCACCTCTGGTTTTGAGGAGCACACGTAACATTTCGGATTGGGCTTGTCCAGGGCACACGGAACCAACAGTTTCTTCCTGGGGTTGGGTTGTCTGTTTAGGTAGACCTGTTTTCAAAGAAATGCAAGGGAGGAGCTCAAATAGATGGTAAATGGAATTAGTTATTTTCATGGCAATCATGGGTGTCACTTGAACTTCATTATTGGTGTTTCAAATTTTAATTGAAAAATAAGAACATGTACATTTATCCACAAAATAAGGATCCCACTCAACACATCCAGGAAAATTGACCTCCCCCTTCTTTCAAATCTTAGTAATACATGTACCACATTACATTATGCTATTAATCATTTAATCAGAATTGAATTATGATTCAGTATGTACCTGTTTGCATTCTCCTATCCTCCCATTAAGCACCTTTAATCCCTCCATCACTATCACTGCTGCTATGATGGCGTTAGTTGTAGCTATTGCAGGAATAATGTTCCCAGCCATTGCTAAAAGTAACATGTCAAATGAAAATAAATGATGGAAAAGCTATTCAATCGAAGAACCCACATAATTATATGTACTGAAACATTTGTGTCAACAGCTATTTTCCCATAAATTTACTGGTTCTTATTTATATTTGTTATCCCAGATACTTACATTTAATATCAAATTTTGTTTTCTGGTTTATACCAAATATATGAGATCGAATGTTGGATGTGCATGCCACAAAGTCCATTGCAAGTTCATCATCCTGGAATAAGAAGTCACCAAAATTCACATACAAATCAATATCTATATACAGTGTTAAGATATAAATTGTACATCTATAAGCAAGTTAAACCAATCATCCTGCATTTGATGATTTGTGTATGAACAGTATCTTATTTTGTCCCTAACAAGCATCACATTTAGACAGCATCTTATTTTGTCCCAAACAAGCATCGGTTAAGGACTGTGTCTTACTTTATCCCACACAAGCATGCCGTTTTCTCCCTGATTGGCGAACTCCTTCTTGAGCCCGGCGAGGCAGTCACTGAACACCTGGGCACACTCCTTCATGGACCAGACTCGCTGATCCCGCATCACAGTGGACGACTCAGGAGACTCTGTCAAAAGACACACATATCTATAAACAAAACTCATTGCTGAATAATATTTTAATTATTTCTATCAATATATTTATACCAGTATGGTATACCAGTGCATGGTTAGAGCAAGTTAATGTTTATGGCATAAAGGATAACCTACAATGCAATAGAACATATGTCATAACCTTATCAATCTGAATGCCATTACATTGACATACATGTACATTGGTACACTTAGAATGTGTTACGGTACACAATTTTTTATTCTAAATCATCTTTATAGTTTTAGTGTCCATTGCACAATATTTTTCTTTATATTCACAAAAAAACCCAACAAGATTCAAAGAAATATTTTTATGGTACATTCAAATTATTGAGATATTGATGCATGTGTAAACATTTTTACTGCATTGTCCACCTGTATACACTAGATTGCAAGACAGGTGTCAACACTTACCTGTGTGAGGTAGATTATCAAAATCCAGAGGATTAGGTGGCCGTCTTTTCTTCCAAAGGGTTTCCATTGATAACAGGTATTTGATATCATCCCTAAATAACTGCACATACGAGACAAAATATAAGAAAACACGTAATGCATGCATGCAAATTTTTCTACCATGGGATCAATAAAAAAATATTTTTTTAACAGCTAACCTTCACTTCCGAATATTAACATACCTTATTGAATATTTTCTTTGCATCATATCCTGTTTCCATTGCCCATGTCCGTGTGGACTTCCTCTCTATACCGCCAGCAGCATTGGCCTGTTCCTTCTGCTCCAGGGCAGTTTGACCTGCTTCCGCTGTGAGTGTAAACACAGAGGTTGTGTCATTCATATACCCATATCAACACATTTTAATAGATATAGAAAAAAAATTATTCAATACATACTCAATTTCATATTCTAACATCATATAAAATCAAATCACACAAGAATTTTTCCCATGTAAAATAACATTTCTCTCTGCCTTTCAACTCCAAAATAAAGAACTAATAGGAACATGTACATAAAGACAGCCTCTTTGTTAGAGGTCGGTACCTGTTAACTCCGGATCTTCTGTGTCTGGAGACACATCCTGATCTGGATCCTCTTCTCCAAACAGCTGACTGCAACAACAGAGCAAAATATTTATGATAATATATGTATATGATATCTTCAAACTAAAAGCTGTTCTAAGGAAAAGGCATTACATGTATCCCATAATAAAGGTTTTTTTTAAACTCAAAACTTCACACAGAAAATCGCCATGTAAGGAAAGTGATACTCGATGAAATACATGCAATAAGGTTTTCAGCTAAAAGTCTTCTACACAATTTAAATGTACATGAACAAGAATGTGCATCAATATGTGGCTGGTTGAGAATTCCTAGAACAATGTTTTTTGCATTCAAAGTATCTATAAGACACTTACTTGAATAAATGTTTAGCCCACACTACACAGTGAATGGGCTCTGATGGCGTGTTCCGTATGGTGCATCCTGGGAAAGTTTTCTGTGGAGGCTTAGGTTGACACTCATAACATTCTGTTAAACCCTAAAAAATACAGTTCATTTTTGAAAAATTAGTCAACATTCAGGAGTAGTTCAGTTATCAATACAACTGTTTCAATCAAAAGCTTTTTTCATTTTTTCATCTATAAATACACCATTAACATATAATATTTTTCAATGATCTTGACCTTGCATTTATTTTCAAAATGACTCTGACCTTGTGTTTACCTTTCCAAAAGCTGTTGTCTTGTTAAGATATTCAAAATGAACATATGGGAGAACGAATATTGGAAAATTACATACATTCATCATCATATCACTTACTTATTTTGATTGGGAATGACCTTTCAATAATTATGACCTTGACTTTACCTTTTTTATAACCGTGACCTGTCCTAGATACCCTGCTGTGCCGCTCTCTATCAAAGGAATGTCTGCTGCCAAACACATTCTGTTTACATGATTCCGGGCGGCTGATAAAAACAAATTGATCATTAAATTATTTTCAGAGTTGCAGATATCAATACTTAACAAATCATTACACTGGAAATCATTTGGAAAAAATTCTGGTAAATTTTAACAATTAAGTGTTCTGTTACGTATTGCCATATGAGAAATGTCTTTACTTAGTTTGAAGGGACAGAAAATAAAATGTTCAGTTTAATAGTATACGTACTGCAGATACAAGAAGAACAGGTAACTATATGTTTAGAGACATAACTTGTTTAATAAAGTTTTCTCACCTCTATTATCGAGGGCATTCATAACCATTGTAAACTTTTTAAAGAAATCAACACCATAATCTGGGCTGAAAAGGATCAAAATGTATTTTTCAAATGACAAATGGGGTAATATAAACATAGCTATTATACATGTACTGCATTCTAAATTAACTCATTAAACAAATAAAATATGTAACATTTCCTATAATAAGTAACAAGTTCACACACTGGTTCATCCAAATACATGTATAATACCTCATAATGCTGTCATGATATGCTGTAATCTTTGCATTGGGGTTAAAGTTTAAAGCGCTCTCTTTGGCCACCTAGTTAATAAAAGAAAAACTTGACTGTCATAGAAAAAAAACAATCATCTATCAAAACAAGCAGGAAAAAACCATTTCACTTGATGATGCTTATCTATTTGCACACAACCTATTGTTTCTAACTAAATGGGTTCTAGTGCCTTTCCCAAATGAAAGGTAAAAACTGTGTCTCTTTCATTCTCACCTGCGCCTTGGATTTTCCAACATGCTCCTTTCTAAACAAGAATTGTCTGTTCAAATTGCTCACATCAATTGTGTCCAAATCAATCTATAAAAATATATATATTTACATATACATGTATCAGCATATACTGGTAAGTAACTACCATTATATAAACTACTAAAATTATACAGTTATGTACTACAATACTACATACCTTTACAAACTTTATAATAAATACCGTTAATTTAATGATGTAAATGCATGCATAAAATATGAAATGCTTTCTCCAGGTTTGGCATGAATTGAAATTAAAAACTGAGCTTCTGTTCATCTGTAAACATTTTACATTGCCTATAGTTGTATTTCATTAACCTGGATGATAGAAATTGAAAATAGAAAGTTTAAGAAGGAGGCCATGTCATATATTGAATAAAATCAACACATTGGGACTCCTTAGATGCATTTGATTTTAACTTTATTGTAAATGTCCTAGCGCAAAAATGGAGGCAATGAATTTAGAAAAAGAATATTTATTTATGAAGTACACATGCAGGGGTACTTGCCATGGTGGTAAACATGATGAATTTTTTCTCCAGAAAAGCGTAATTCAAAATTAATGAAAACTAACACCCGTTTGGCAGAAAAAAATATGGGTACCACACAAGCATTTGACCACCAAATGGCAAATGGGAGTCGAACCACCAAAAAGTGGCCTGTGTCGGGCCTATAAGAGATACCTAATAAAACATTTGTTTAAAAAATTCTATGTGTGATAAAAAAAAGTTCGAAAGGTCCCATTTGGTAAGTAAAATAGGAATACCATTCAGGCATTTAAGGTGGTATGGTACACTTCCATATTATGACTTACTTCCGATCATAATAAACAATAAAATCAAGCATAATTTGATAAACTTTTTCTTTCCCGAAATTGTTACTTAACGGCGTAGCGCCATGGGTTAGAGCGTTACCTACGAACCTATAAGTCATGAGTTCGAATCCTGCTGGGGCTTTAATAATTTTTACCTTTCCCCAAAAATTTATAACATATTTTTTGGTCAAATATTGGAAAATATTTGAAAATTTTAAAATGGTGAAATTATTTTGATTATAATGTACTTTTAGCCACATTAATATCGACAGGTGTCCCATAACACCTTAACAACCAAATGGGTCAAATCACAAAACAGGCATACATGTGATATGTACCAGCGGTACGCAAAATGTATCGTTTTTTTCAGCACCATTTATGGTGTACCTGCTGGATACCAAAATTAACGGAATGTGAAAATTTGTACAGCATTTTGAATTTCTCGCTAAATGCCACAATTTTCATCCAATTCTTGCTTGCGAGACACTGGAAAACATCACCTGTGTTTGACACATGACCTTCCGATAGTTGTGTAGTGTACACAAACTGTCATGTCTGAAGGTCGCTGGTGTGAACTACCAATTAGGGATAATTATTTCACTATTAATCCATATCAAGATACCTCTTTAGGTAGCTTTGTTTTTAAAGGGGTATTTAATCATAACTGTAAATGTTTCATAACTTGATCAAGAAAAAATATATAGCCAACATTAGAAATATACATGAATCTGACTTAGCTCTCTATACGTAATATTATACGATGATAAAACATGATTATTACCATGAAATAAAGGATATGGTTTTTAAGTGTTTATATATGTCCTGAAATTTATGTAAGGATGCATTTGCTGCTGTTATTTAGAATTGCTGATGTATATATATGCGTAATATGAATAACTTAAAGATTAGGCCTGAGTATTGCCAGCAACCTCAAGATACCATATGTATCATGATATATTAATGCAATACATCATGTATCACAATATAATTGTCAACTTAAAATAAACTGATATCTATGTTGCCTACCTCTATTTAAGTAATAGTATTGCATGAGTTAAAACAAAATGTCAACTATTTACAAAATCAATCAACAAGTGTAGAGATATAAAATTCAATTGATTAGAACAAAATGAACAAATTATTTCTAACTTTAATTGAAGTTTCTTCATGTTATGTAACTCATACAGTGTATCACAATACACATGTGACAATATGATATGTGTATCGTGGACCCTCATGATCAATACAATCGTTATATCGCCATATCATTACACCTCTATTTAAGATGTAATTGGAGACATCAACTCGCACATTATACTATATGAAATTGGTAAACAATTAAATACAAGTAAAATAGCTTAATTTATAAACTTTGTGAGAAAACTGACTATTAAACAATATATGAAATTTTGAAGCAATTAAAACTGCATTACAACTTTTAATATAAGACATTTGCGACAATATATACATTTGTTGGTTTAGAAATAAAGTGTCTTAGTAGAAGAATTAAGCGAAATTTTATATTGGTTTTTTTTCAACCTTTTTTTTTCAACCGTTTTTTAGTAGGCAGTGTACAGTTTTATTACCCAAATTCCAGTTTTTTTAATGGCTCATGTAAAGTTTTGTGGCCTTCAACTTATCACATGTATGAACGGGGTTGGTGCCCAACCTGTACATTGCTAATGCGTCATAAGCATGACGTCACAGGTGTTCAAAAACTACCTTACTGCAATTTTTTTCTGTTGATTCGATGTATGCTTATCCGGGTATAAAATCAACGCTAGAATCGCCACATACCAATGCATTCATTTACACAAAGCGTAAATAATGCTATAGTTCCGTCTTCTCTGTTCAATTGAAAATAATTAAACAAATAAAACTTACAACGACTATATCATGGAAACCTGTAAGAACCAGGTTCTTGAGTAGTTCACAACCAATGCCACCTGCTCCAACAACGAGTAATTTGCAAGATAAAACATTTTTACTCGTTGTTTCGTCAAGCACTCCCAAACTTGCCGCCATTGTTCTTAAAATGATGAATATCGAGCCCGATAGTTAATGTGAAAAAATTGTGAATTGGTCAACAAGGGAACATTAACAATTTATTGCAAACGTACCCGACCCCTCAAAAAATTATTGTACAAACAGTTGATAACGATTGATAAACAAAAATATTTTATTAACATAATATCAAACGTTAATAGATATATCAACTAGAGCCGAGCTCGTTGCAAGCAACGAGAAGGTCTTCCGTTACAGCTTCAAGTCGAGACAATCTGATTAAAATCATATCCTTGATCCCCTCCTTGTTTTTCTATTTTCGCTTCAAGAGGATCTGAAGAAACCCCTCTTGAGGCCACCCCCTGTTGAACGTTTGTTTATAAATATACATGAGTTATTCTAGCAATCAGAGCAAGTGTTAGAAACGGTAATTTCGGGTTACAAACAAAAATGGAGTTGTACGACGAAATGATGCCACATGTTCGTGAATCTTTCGGTATCAGCAAGTTGATATTAGACGCCCTTAGGGAATCTAAAGAATGTATTGGCATAACTTCCAAATCATGTAACTGAGGAATGGAACCGACGATTTCATTGGTCAAAGCAAAGTTCACCAGGAGGTGACCTTAAGTGGGGTTTCTTCAAATCATCGTATATCGACTATAGAAATTTTAATCAGATTGCAAGTCAAGAAAGGATTGTCATTCAGTCTTATTATAACCACCCCTCTTCTTCTTACACTTGTCAGGGTCTGACAGTTATTGATAGGAGGTCATCTCCACACTACTTTAACTTCTGACCAATCAGGGCTTTAGAAAATCAATTTGAACTCTTCAAAAGGAGACAGAAAAATTAGTTCATGCCTATTTTCTATATATTACTGCACCCTCCAGACTGCATAGTATTGAAGAGTTACACATCTCATAAAACAGATAAAGGCATGTCTGTGATAAGCTAGGGGTATATATTTAGATTGTATGCAAATTTAAAGGTCATAGAAAGGTGACCTCTTATTGATACCTATCCGACCCCGTTCAGTGTAAGGAGAAAAGGGTGGGCTGTCATTAAACTGGATTGTCAATATGATAATAGTAAGTTCATAAAACGATGCTCACTTTTAAAGTATTATTTTCCTACCAGTCAAACTCTCCTTTTAACTTATTTCACGGTTATATCAATTTATGATAACTTAAAACACATCTCTTATATGTACATGTATTTAATTATTCCAACCAGAAAATCGATAAATATGTTTACATGTATGTACAACTGATGACAGGATTCAAACTACTGGTATGCCTATATCATAGTGTAATAAACACAAAATCCACTGCGCTGATGCATGGAAAAAGGTGTTATGTTTCATAAACATTTTGATTCCCTATATTCATACTTAAACCTCTACCGCTAAAACATGGAATAGTTTATGTAAAGTGCAGTGTTAAAATTAGAGATTGAAAAGAACACCAATTGTAAATAAAAAATAATGCCTTCTCCCGTCTGAGGGTGCGCTATTAGTATACGAGACTGAGGTGCTCAGTGGTAGGGATAACTATCCGTAAAATTTTTGGCCATACAGGCCTCAGTATTGTTTTTGAAAGGATGAACATATTTATCTGAATGAAATCTTCACAAGCAAGTCAAAGAAATTCACAAATCTTCAAAATCATAATCCGCGGCAGTGGTAGAGGTTGTGAGGCATCTCTAACTTCATTTTTTTCAAAAAGGATTTTGTTTTAAATATCCCAATATTTTTTTTTTGCCTTGAGCGCTCATATAGAAAGTGTGTGGGGGTGGGGGTGTCAGTACCCCAAAATTTAATTTTCTAAATGTAAATTTCAGAAAATGTTGGCAGGGGTGGGGGCAGAATCCAACTGAATCAAAAATCCTTTTTGTCACTTTTGTGTGACAGGAAGAGAGACCTCTGGTTTACAATTATTTCTATCATGTCACATATACATGTTTTAGTTATAATATTTTGGAATTTTTTTAAAGATACAATGTCATTTATTTGCTAAAAATCATATATTTATGCATACATGTATTAACATGTGACGTGTGAACCTAAAAGTAATCAATTTTGTTCAGTTTTTTACTTGAGTAACAGAAAGGCATAAACCAACGTTTTGTTCAGAGCACTGTGTACATTGTATATTTAAACCAAACCAAAAGAGATGGTGTGACGTCAAAACAATTTGTTTTTGTTTTTTAAACAAAAGAGTTCTACATAATGTCAACCTCCAGAAAATCCGATTTCTCTAACTTTAACATTTACAACAATTAATAAAATCCGTTGAACAACACATATCTATTCCATTTAATTGTAACTTTGAGAAGTGCATACATTTTTGGGAGGCAACTGTGTCGCTAGTCTGTAAGTCAAATGAATTATGTCCTAAGGTCTTTTAAAGAAATAAGAAACTGTCAACACTTGCAGTACTCTGATGATTTCTATGGCGACTGACTGCATTGAATAACGTATTTCATAACTTCTAAACGTGAGAACAAATAATTATTATTTAACATCTTTGACTTAAAACTTTAAACTTATATTCAACAATTGACCACTACAGTAATAGCTCACTTCCAAGTGTATTTTAATTACATAACAATTGATGATCTGCATCCATAAATTACCTATGGCTATCTGTGTCCAGGATTGTGTGCCGAGGTTTTTAACCGGTCAGTTTACCTTAGGTAAGTTCAGGTGGGGGTGGAGCCTATATTGAAAGAGGTGTGAAACCCCGAGGGAAACACGCTCGCTTGTGTATACTTGTCTATATACACGGAGTATTAAAGTGCTCTCAAAAGAGTTTTTCCGTTTATTTTAAAAGAATATCGTATTTATATGTACTTAAAAAACAAATTGTTCTTCGTTGAAATGAATATAAACGCATGAAAAACCGCGTGCGACATGTGCAAAATCTTTCGTTTGATTGAACAAGTTTCTGTCGGGATTAACTGAGAATATATCCTGATGTTTTGTGAATTATACAATCACCCCACCGTACTCAAATACTAATGCAACTTTGCAACCAATGCTTGTAAATCTTTTCCGATCAGCTGCGAAATTAAAGTGCACAATAATTCTACCAGCTGCGCATGCACCAGAGCTGTCTGTACTTGTTTCTCTTCCGGTTTCAGCTCGTGAAATTTCTCTCAGAAATGTGATAAATAACGATACAAGTTTAGCTTTTTAAAAAAGCTTACCGTCTTTAGAGCTATCTTTAAACAGCACTAAGTTATCAAAGAAAATTCAATTCTTTTTTTTTTATATAAGGTCGCCTTCCTCTACATGCAATGGCTTTTGAAACTGTTTTTATGTACCTTATGCGTGCGTGCCTAAAATTGAAAAATGCGTACCACGTGCTTGTGAGTTGAGATCGACTATAGTAGTGAAAAAAAGATATTAGGAAGGGTCGTATTATTTTAATAAAATCAAACTTAATACCACAGCATTCAGCACTTGTTTTACTGATATTAGAACCATTTTAACAAGACCTTGGACTTTCAGTAGGACGTAACTATCTATTCTTGCGTCAAAACAAGCTAAAAATGACGCTGTTTCAAGCGAAATATACACCGACTGCGTATTTCTAGCTCCAAAGCCAGACAAATCTAGTTGATTTCAAAGAGCCATATGGTTGTATGGCCAGCAATGAAATAGACAGGCCTATGTCCCAATGCTGTTTGCCACAACTACCCAAAGTCCGAGCTCCTGTTAAAATGGTTCTAGTTTTACCCAATACCGTATCTTTTTTTACTGATATTAGACATACCGTATCAAATTTTTACATTTTTGTACTTGCATAAACAATCCAAAAAGCAAAGAACAAAAATTTTCAATAGATATTGTAGAACATTGCTTACAACTAGTTGTACTGAAAAATTGAAGCCTGAACTTCATTGATAGCTAATTTTATTGCTTTTTTCGTTTTCTCACTTTTTAAGATTTAAAATCTACGAAAATTGTTAAGTCGTACGTAAAAAAGATCATCAGAAAATTATCTCCCTTGCACCGAACAGTTTTTCAACCAATGAAATAAATGTAAATTTTCACATCATGTATTTTCTACCAATCACAAAGGAGAGGAAGTGTACAACCCGGAGACTGTAAATTATTTCAACTCTTTATACCGTCTTCCATGGAAGACGGTAATAATAAATCGTGAACGCAATATTTGATTTCATTTAATTATTTATTCTCAATTATTCACAAACATCTTTATTGATAAACGACGTCTTTCATGGATACATAATCGGCACCACATGATTTTGACAGACTATAGGTGATCAGCGCATTTAGTGTGGTACATAACCAAGTACGATTAAATTTTTAATTCATATCTTTTAATATTTCTTTTATTTAAAGTGCTAAAAGATAGCGATTTATTGTCACGGTATGCATCAAATCAAAAGAAAAACGTTTATTGCACCGTCGTCGCGAGCGCTAGGCATGGTATACACAGGACGAGTAAACAAATGCCAATCATTTCCTAACATCCAAACTGGGGCCTCGATTTAGTTGATTAACAAGGGATACACTGACCAGGTAAATTTGAAGGCGGTGCTTATTTTCTCGGTCTTAAAGGGACACGAGATTTTCGGTCGCACGGGGTGATTGAATTAACACGCAGACTGGCCTAATAAACACGCAGATTGCAAAGTGAAACACATTAGGAAGAACGTTAACAAATAAGGAGTCACCAGAAATTGATTTTCGACACATAAATTTTCGATTTTTGTTCGCCAATTTTTAAAATTCAGCTCGAGCACTTGGGGGGGGGGGGGCGGAGCAGCACAGATATGACTTTGTTTTTAAACTTCCTAGAACGCTTCGAAAATTAATGATTTTTTTACTATGTAAACCCTTCTAAAATTTGGTACAACTCTTAAGAAAACTTATTTTACTTTCTACACTATTTAATTTTTGCGTTGGTCGAATATTAATTCTTACACCAGTATATATACATATATCCATGTGCATATATGTCTCGTTGGCCAGGCAAAGTTTGAATATTGTCTTAAAAGTGTTAAAGTTTGTAAAAAGTGTAAGCAATAATTAACGGAAATGATCATGAGTAACTACAGTCGATTCATCGTCGGACCCCAAGGGTTTTCCATCCGTTACATCGCTTGAAATCAGTGTAACGGATTGAAAACCCGTGGGTTCCGACGATGCAGTATATTAATCTTAAGTTAAACACATATCAATTTTACATATGCCGGTAAATATCTCGGAGTTTTATAGTATTTTAATCTTTTATTTATACAATCGGCCTTGCATATTTAGAATCGATTTGATAGATTACTTTTATTCAATTAATGAGAGGTTTTTATAAGATTTTTCCCCCTTACGTTTAAATCAACGCTAAATCAACTGAATAAGGGAGATAAATTCATCTTTCATCTAAAGCCAATATAAATGAAAATAAAATAAACAAATAGTTTGGTGTTCGTACAAAATATCAATAAACATACACGTGTGATAAGGTACATGTAGACCCCTCGCGCGCGATCTTCTCGGCCATGTGCGAGCGTGCAAGGGATGATCACCATTTAAAGGGGTAATCTTTGTGGTTTTTTGTTGTTGATCTAAAACATTATTAGTACAGTTCTTAGAACATTTTATACTTACAAACCCACCATTGATTTATGTCTGACGATGTTTGGGATTAGGAATAATATCGGATTTTATAATTTTCAGAATGACTTCTTAATTTACATTTTGAATAAAACATTAATAACTTTAAATTAAAACAGTTCCTGTATTTGCGGCTATATAAACTCAAAACGAGTACATGAAAGACGCGAATCTGGTGTATTAGATAACCGCTGACCGAATGGTAGTGCACCCGCGGCCGATCTCCTCGGCACCCGCGGCCGATCTCCTCGGCCGCGGGCGAGGAATAGGTTACGTGAAGTTACAACACACACAGCTCAGACCCCAGGAAGATTTGAAATGTTTGCAGTATAATAATGACTAAAATCTACCAAATAGAAGTTATTATTTTTTTTTTACTTAAAACCCACAATTGATCTATGCCTGATATATCTTCCGATTGAGAATGACATTTCTTTTATTAATTAACAGAACGTTTTCTTAATTGACACTCTATCATTTAGTTCAATTTGAGAAGAATAAACGTCTATGTGTGATCAAAATTAAAACAATTCTTGTTTTCGGCTAAATGAACTCATAAATTGAGAGACGTGACTCCGGTGTATTAGATAACCGCTGACCGCTAGGTAGTCCAGCCGCGACCATGGCGACCGACTTTCTCGGCCGCAAGCGAGGGATAGCTTACGTAATGGTTCACACACACAGCTCTGATTCCAGATCTATTTTAAATGCACTTAGCATGATAACTAAAATGTATCACATAGATTTATTTTTTTCCGGTAGCTTGTGTGATTTACTAGAAAAAAAAAAGAATGTTTATATTTTCTGTTTCTCGTTTTTTAGGATTGTGCAGAATTTACGAAGATGACTTAAACTCCTCACATAAAAGCATGTATCCTAAAAAAATAATTTTTTTCTTATGAATGAAAGCCTCCTTTTTAAACAGGCATACTGTCTGTCGTAACTTAATGTCAGTTGTACGCACAATGACTTTCGTTAACTTGCCAAATAAACACAGGTACATGTTAACATGTAAAGCTTTTTACACTCATACTACACAACTCACCAACAAAATAACATTGTAACGACATTTATAGGATCCCAACAAACAACTTTTCCAGCGACAGCTATATCAAAATCCTAGCCGTTTTTTAGTTATTTAGCAAAAACTTTCAAGGGCCCTTGGCCCTTAATTGAAGGGGCCAGCTCTTTTTTATTGGTGTCAAATGAAAGTCCTTGACATTCTGCACAACTTTTATTCTACATGTCTTAACAAAATATTTTTTGTTTAAAAGATACAAAGGAAAATATGTCTAAATTTTCGCACTTTTTGGAACCCTGTTTTTTGACCCCCTACCTTTTTCTAAATAAAGAAAGTAATCCAAAAACAAAAACCGATGTGCATAACTTCAATGTCTCTGTTATTCAAATTCATTGGATTCCCATTCCCTGCTATCATAGTCTCGGAGCCTTTGTCTGGAAACGAAAGGCCCTAAATTTTTTAAAAAGGGGAATAACTCGTTAACGGAAGAGGATTTTTAAAATTTATGAAATGCTTTAGATAGTGTTTTGTAAAGTCTATAAGCCCTGAAAATTTGAGCAAAAACCGTTCAGAAATGAGCAAGATATGAAGCCTCAAAGTTCGCGTCTAGGAAGAAAAAAAAAAAAAAGAAAAATAAGAATAATCTTAATCTGCACAATAATATAAAGGTCTTCCGTTGGAAACGGAAGACCTTAATGAGCAATACAAATACATATGAGCTATAACGTTAGGCCGCCTACTGCAAAATAGTGAAAACAAAAATAAAATAAAGAATTGTTTGCGTCAAAGATTACCAATAACATTCTCTGTTTCAATTCAAACTATTTTGATACTTTTATTTTCGTTTATGCCTGAAGAACATTCGTAATTAATGCAAACAGTTTGTGCAAAAAACACTCAGAAAAGCGTGTCGGAAAAGAAGAGAACGTACAGAAAGTGCGTCACGTCAGTTAATGACGTCATAGAAACGTTATATCTGCTGAAACTGTTCGAATACTACAACAGAAATCGTGCACTTGCTCTTTATTTAATTTCAGAGGGAAACACCCACGAACATTTTGGTATATAGATCAACATCATGGACATAGAGCCTATTCTTCCAAATTCTGATGGACAAATTTTACGCTTCCCGATGAAACTTCGGAAAATTATTGATACGTGTGAAACAGACGCTATTGGATGGAACCAAGAAGGGACCGTTGTTAGAATAAACAAGACTTTGTTTGAAAGAGAGTATTTATCGGAAGCCCACAGACCTTTTCAAACAACGAGTTTCAGCAGCTTCATTCGTCAACTCAACTTTTATGGATTTCAGAAAGTCAACCAAAGAGCTTCCCTTAAAGTGAGTGATGATTCCGACCCAGTTTTCTTTGATTATCGCCATCCACATTTTAAAAGAAATAGCGCCGACCTTTCACTGGTTCAAAGGAAGAATAAATCAAGGAGACCACAAAATTTTGAGGATGCTTTTGCCAGGATCATTGAACCGTCTTCAAAGGTTACTCTCTCTCTCTCTCTCTCTCTCTCTCTCTCTCTCTCTCTTATTTATTTATTTAGAGTTTAAGAATTCATTGCTTTAATTTTTAATAGTTGTATAATCCAATCTGATATGGAATGTGACTAAGGTTACATGCTCAAAGCTCGGATTGAAAACCGTTTGCACTATAGCGAAATATTGTCAGGTCTACGATTTTCTCGAGTTTCGTTCAGTATATCCTTGTTATACAATACATGTAATTGTTAAACATAAACCTTTTGAAGAGCCCCCACCCCAAACAAAAAAAAACAAAACAAAAAAACACACAAACAAACAAAAACGAAATAAAAAAAAAAAAACAAACAAAAACAAAACAAGACAAACAAAAACAAAACAAACATAAGGGGAAAAGAACTTGAACAAATTAAAAGCTCTAAATTTTTATTTTTTTTTATAGAATACTGAAAATGTGAAAATGTCTCGGTATTCTTTTCGTTTGCAATAAGTCTTGTACCAATCTGATTAAAATCAGATCTTTGTTACGCTCTGAAATTTCTGATAGTCACTTTGTGTGTTAATCAGATTGGTCTTGTACATTCGATTCAAGCCAATTTTTTTTTTATCATTTTTTTTTTATTTACACAAACCGATAATAATATATCTAGGTTACCCTTTTGTTAAAAATTTACAAAATATGTATCCACAACGCAAATTTCATATCATTAGACCTATTGAAAGTATTTCATTAGTTACATAAGTTGCAAATTTCTACTTTAAAAGTCTAAAGCTATAAATATAGGATCTCTCATGATTTGCGATGGTATATGATTTTTATCCAACGAGTTGTGCGTTTTCTATCCCCTCGTCAAGGCTCGGGGATAGAAAACACACAACGAGTTAGATAAAAATCATATACCATCGCAAATCATGAGAGATTCTTTTTATCACATGTTTTACCACAAGTTAAACCTCAAATTTTCGTTAAATCTCAATCTTTCTGTAAACATTATAATTGTGAGCCGCACAACACATTCACTACAAGAAGTCAACAACTTTACGCATGAAAAAAAGTTCCATGAAGATTAACAAACATTTCATTTTCTGGTATATTTTTATCAATTTATAAAAATATTGAAACAGCATTCAATGCTGCACATTTTTTAACTCTACGCTTTTCAACTGAATTATTTTGTTACTTTTTTATTCTACGTCAATAATTTGCTAAATTGTTTGCGTAATGTTTAATTATGACGCCACGTGGCGTAAGAACACAGTGGAATATAAAAATGATATCCACCGTATATTGAGATAAACATGTGATATATATATATGATCTAGATCTTGTGGTCAAGTAAACCGTTACATACAGCGTATAGGAAAAGCGTCAGCAGCTTATTTGCAAGTCACGAGTTTGAGACCCTCTTGGGCTTTTACAACTTTTACATTTCTAAAAACTTTTTTTTAAATGTATTTAATTATCAAATATTTAATTTAATTGAATATTTGAAAATTTTAGACATTAATTAGATTTTTAATTTGATGTATTTTCATACACATTTTAAAATATCTCAATAATAACTCTAATGAAATGTAATTTCAGAGTCTGGGGACATGGTTGCCGTTTAGGAAGTCGATATCAGATGACATCAAACAATTGCCCATAGAAGGTAATATAAAATGACTTGTATGTCAATATCACAGACACCTGACATTAATAATATTTTTTTATAGTATGATAATTTCCTCTACTATAATAATTTTAGTACCGGAAATTATCATACAATAAGAAGAATCAAGTTTACCGCAAGTGCATGTGGTTAATAGTGTACCGTGCTGTTACATGTATCATAATATATAAATAGTGCCCGATTGGGAGGGTACCAGTTGAAATTGACACACCAAGAAAACCATTGTCAACCGACGCGAAGGGGTGTCAATTTCAATTGGTACCCTCCCAAACAGGCACTATTTATTTTATTATACTGAATGTCTTAATTTTATAGCAAATTTGAATGCTTTTATATAGAAAAGACGTAAGTTCTACGGCGAACCGTACGCACATAATCTACGCGCATGTAACAATTCGTTTTATCGGCCCGTTGCGAAGTGTGTTGCTAACGCTGAGGGTATCAGAACGGATTGTCAACTGCGTCTAAACCAATCAGATTTCAGTATTTAATATGAAAGTATAATAAAACTAAATATTTACTATGAGATGCATTCTTAAAAGAAGAAAATTGGTTTTCTCTTTGATAATTCAAATGTCTTGCTAAATTAATTTACATTTTCCTTCACAAAACGGAGAGAGAGAGAGAGAGAGAGAGAGAGAGAGAGAGAGAGAGAGAGAGATGTGAAAGTTCAAATACCTACATGTATATTTATATTTCAGAAAAAATTAAATGTGGTTCACATTGGCGAAATTAACAAGATATGTCTATTATTCAAATTTGTCATCCTATTCATGTGTACATTTATGTGTAATGAGAGAGGGAGAGAGGGGTTGGAGTGAAAATACCCCTCTCCTCTACTTTGTTTGCTATTGTTTTTTTTTAATCCTGTGTTCACAAAGGGTAACATACAAACTTAAACCTCCATTTTCACTAACAACATTTACAATTTTTTAATGCATTTTTCATTTTGAAAGGAACCCTAAAGAACACGCCCCAGATCCAGCTGTACATGGTGGGCAGTGATGGTGTGCTGGTTCCCGTAGAGACGGCCGTGGTCCTGAGCACCAGTCACTACTCAACACAAGATGCTCAGGCTGAGAGCTTCACACCAGTTTTGCAATCAACGTGATTCTTTCTGAGACAACCACAACCATGTAGACATTTCTGTCATTATGGAATGAAATAGTCCACGCCGACAATGTGCAGTACACATGCAATACACATGCACTGTGCATACCAAGTTCAAGCATGTTTGATTTGTCATTAAAGCAGCATTCTCAGCTAATTTTGAATCCAAACATGGGATTGATAGATAATTGGTGTAAGCAAAGCCAAGCTGTGATACGCTTTATTTGACCTGAAACTTCTCTTTAGAGAAGGAAAAGAATTTGAGATTTGTTTGTGTAAGGAAATGAGATAAAAATTAAATGTTGTAACAATAAATGTTTAGCTCATTTGTTTATAATTTTATTATAGCATGAAGATATTTATTTTAATTATAACAAATTATTGCTGTTGTAAGATCAGTAGCATTTGCTAATATTGACAAATAAAAAAAAATTATCAAATCTGTATGTAAATGTATACATATCTACATGTATATATAATCTGCAAGCTAAACTTGCAATAAATGTGGATGAATTGGACAACTGGGAGTCACAGCCACCACACAGTAACAGTTAGTTAAAGTAAAAACCATCAGCTAGTACATAGTGACACCAGCTGGCCCACTAGCTGGCACACAGTAACAGTTGACCCTCTAGCTGGCATACACTAACAGTTGACCCACTAGCTGGGACACAGTAACAGCTGACCCACTAGCTGGCACACAGTAACCACTAGCTGGCACTTTTCTGCAGCTCGGACAACGCCCACTCTTTATTGTCCATTTCCTCCTTCAGGCTTTGGTACTCCATCACTAAATCATCAAACTCACTTCCCAAAGACTCGTAAGTCTGGAGAGTTTTTGTTACATACGTCTTGCTTTTCTCCGCTTCCACTTTAGCACCATGTAATGTATCCCTGAACAAGACAGAAAAAAGTGGTTTATTTGTCATTTATACAATCTCATAAAATCCAGAAATTTTAATGCCATGTTCACTGCTTATACATGAGTTTCTAAAATTGATATACAATCACGTATCATCACAAGGCTAAAGCGGATAGCAATAATTAGAGGAAAATTCTTACTTGATTTGTTGTAGTGCCTTTGTTGTTTCATGAGTGTAGGTATCAGACAGAATCTGTAGCTCAATCAACCTTAAACAGATGAGTTTCTTCAATTTAGATCATTGCACAAAATTACTATAATAATGCATACAAACAGTAGATAAAACATACATGATCATTAATGTAATTTTTTTAAAATAGATCAATGTATTTCAGGGATATTAAAGAGTTACTGTAAATTCATAGTTCTATTCATATTTGGCAATTTAATGAATTTTTATGAATTGTTTTAAATAAAAATTTACAGATTCATGATGGTGCATACTTTTTAACAAATATCAATTTTTCTTCTATTTCATGACTAAGAAGTTTGCAGAAAATTTAGGGGATAAAAATTTGTAGGCCTATCATCCAATGAAATCTACAAATTGTGCTGACCCCACCCTTCGACCTTTTCATTTGATGATTTCTCAGTTTAACATACTTGATTTTGAGACATAATCCATCACACTTTCCGACCAGCCACTCGGCGGACACTGTGTCGTGCTCCATCTGGTTCTGAAGTCGGTACTTGGTAATCAGTTCCTCCAGGAGATGAAGTGAGTCCAGCAGAGTCTACAGGTACCAACAAAATAATTCTATCAACCAATGGGGGACATTCAAATGCACTTATCAAAATCTAAATCAGAGTTCCTACTCAGTATAAATGCATTGTGTAAATTGTGTTTTAGTAGGGAGAATAAGAATAAGACATAAATGTGTTTAACAACCATAAATTTTCCTTAAGTTATCTTTGACGTTAACTAAATGACATATTAAAATTTTTTTTTTATGTTTTCTTTGTACTGAAGAATGATAATTCTGCAGCAAAAATTATAAATTAACAGATGTTGAATATGTACATGTATTAAAGCACAGTATAAAAAGACACCTACTTGGTAGTAGGTCTGGAACTGTTTCTCTTTCGCCATGCGTAGCCTCTCCAGCTGTTGTGTGTCCTCTTCCAACTTCCTCTTCTGTGCTTCCATCAAGGCAGGTAACTGGGAAGACTTCGCTAATGTGGGACTACTATCTAAAGAACAAACAGTAATACCACATTGATTATGAAAATCTTTATCATAATGTCAGTATTGCTGAAGAATACTGATAATTCAAAATAGGGTTGTTTATATCTGCAGATGTAAAAATTATGCATATGAACATTTCTAATAGAATCCTGATGTCAGAATGGTAACAAATGATTCTAAAAGCAACCAACACAGACATTACTTGTTTTTTTTTTTCGTTTTAGCTCAATTTGTTACCTAGAACATTGTCCACATCTTGAAAGTTCTGTAGATTCTCGCACTTATCTGCCAGGCGCTCCTCTAGCTGTGGAATTAGTTTCTGCTGGAGGTAAGCTAGGTTCTGTAGTGTAGAAACATCAGAACAATTTACATACATATTCAAAAACATGCAGAAACTATTATGATAATAACTTAAAAGATTTTAAAATAGTACTAACTATCTAAGTCCAATATACCAGTAAATAAGAAGTATACTATAGGAATAAATTCAATAGTTACAGAATTAATACCTGAAGCTAAGAAATTAAGAAGTATATATACACTTTTATTTTAGCTACTGAGGTGTAGAAATGATTTTCACTATGTATATATTAACTCATTTTTTATAAATAATTTTGGGGAGTTTCAAAGAGATGTGTAAATACAAGTATAAACATTAAAATGCTTTCTTTACGGTTTATACAGGCTATGAAAGTAGAGGTCATTGCAGAAAAATTCCCAATACCAAATTTTTTTCTAAAATGTTTGCCATCTTCTCACCAACATGAACCACCAAAAAAAGGCATTAAAGTAACTAGCCTTACCTTTCTGTGTGGGTTCTGGTTGTGAATGCTTTCCTCTGTCAATCCCAGAAGATTGACTTTACAGCTGGGGTCAGGACTACATCTCAAGTAGTCCCCTATTTCCGAGAAAGTCAGACACTCTTGTAGCATTGTATGGAACTGAAGATAATAATTATCTACATTCAATTGTACAGTTACTTTAGACTCTGCTTGATAACACTGTGGGTTTCTCAGAAATTTGTCACAATTTCTTTGATTTTTATGTTATATACCACCAAACTGCAGTTATAACCCATATTTAAACACTGAAGTTTTTTTTTTTTAATTTAGCAACTGTAAGAAAGATATAATTTGATTTTTAGAATGTCAAATTGTAAATATGCCCATCCTGGTAATATTCCTGGACACTTCTGCGATCACATATACCTGTTTGTCATCAGGAGAAAGGGCCACATCTTGACTCCTCAGTTCGGAGTCGATCAGAAACTCCTCTATTTCTTTGTACAGAGTATGCTGTAGAAGCCAGGTGTGTTTTTCATGTCTCAATTCCTCCTCTGCCTACAATACCAACCAATAGATAAATTCAGATAAATCATTCTTCATAGAAGCTGTAGAAAATGTCAATATTGTGATGTACATATATGGTCAGACCAGTTTGTTTTCCGGTGCCTGACAGCTTAGTTGGTAGAGCATCTGAATAGAAATTCAGGGGCCCCAGTTGAAAAACACAATGTGGAACCCCCTCCCCCAACAAATTTCATTAGTTATGAATAATGGAATTTTTGATATTCTGTATTTTATCACATTATATCATGGATGAATTTTATTCCATTTGTACCCCCTCAGCTGACGGTTATAAAATATATTGGTTTGTAGTGTATAGACTTCAAACGAAAATATCAGATAGATAATACAGTGGTTATCCATGCAGTGGACCTTAAATTAATTCTTGGTTTAGTCATTCTTTGTGTTTTCTTTCCTACTACCATGACCACAGTAATTAGGTTTTAAAAGAGAGATTTTCACTCACTTGTTCCAGCTCCTGCTTGACTTGAAAACTTATTCCCTCTGGTGTAATCCTCTGGGAAAGTTCTGTCAATAGCTTGACCAGTTCAGGGTACTGTTGAACTTGTGCCGCTGTAACATCAATGGGGAGGGCGGAGTTCACTGAAATATAATTTATTAGATTATTACTGATCTTTAACGACTGTTAACATCATATACATGATGTGCTTGTGTGCTTGTTTTGTGTAAAAACTCTTTACTATGAGTTTTCATAGACAGGGGAATTTGGAAAGCTACGTTTTTCTATAGCCATTAAAAATCAGTTGGAATTTACTCTGTTGTGTAAATGTTCCTTTAGCTTCTTTAACGTTATATAAACAGCAATTTTCATTTGTAAAAAATAATAAAATTACACTTTTCGGCAGTTTTCACGGGAATTCCACTTTGAGCTGACATAACTAAGCCACTATAATGACTACATAGTCATCAAATAAACATGATGATACCAAAACCTTTCCGGCTTTCGCCTTGGAAATAGTTTTTCTGTTTCCCGCGCTTTTTTCTTTGAACAGCTTGTACTACAAATTTCAAGCTAAATAGATTTAAAAGTTCCAATATCTGAATTGGGTTTGAATTGTGCCAGCTTTTTAAAGTGTTTGAAAATTACGTTGTTTCTATTTTTTTAAATACTATACTGTGTAAAAATTTTGTCAAGTTTTTTGTACGAGTTATGAATAAATTTTCCTATGACTTTATTACCTCCACACACTAACTCTTTAGCAATGTAAACATTTTTGCAGTCGACGTGGAAAATCGAAAATGGTTTGTACTCTATTTCAAAATATGGTTATCCTAAAAGGCAATTTTATACAATGCATCATGTTTTTATAAAAGGAATGATAACAGATGAAATGGAATAGATGGCAAGACTACATATCAAACATTTTCCCCAGTTGTATTTCGAATTTCCTCGTAGATTAATCATAATAATATACATTAATTTTTTATATTAATAGGATTATTCCAAATTTTTGGACGATAATTTTGATGCAAAGGAATGGGTCAATACAGCCTTTAGATCACAAAAGGATCCAGTTGCTGCTAAAGATGTTAGTTTACATATTTGCAAATTTGCCATTTGACACTTTGACATTTTAGCAGAATATGACTATAATAATGTGTTGTGTTTTCTCTACAGCAATATGCAACAACCCTGGTGATGAAACTTCAAATGTTTATTCAGGTAATTAACATGTTTTTACTTTGCATAACTGGTTTGTGTCAATACAAATAAAGATATTATGATCAATATTTAGAGTTTTCAATATCTATTACACTGTTACATGGATTTTTTACATTATATTTGAATATAGATATTTAGACAGGTGATATTTGTTGATGATAGTATGTCTTTAAATTAAAAATATAAACTGTTATAACCTTTTTTGAAAGTACATGTATTGCTTGTATTTAGTTTAGATGTACTGATTATCTTAATTAATTGAGACCAACCTCAAAATACTCAAATAAACTTTATCCTGAATGGACCAAAGTGTTTAATAAGTTTAATTGATTTTCAGGAAGTAAACAACATAATAGAGGAAACCAGCCAGCAAGCTGTTCAAAATTTACCAAGGTTTGCTAATTTAAAAATATTAAATGCCTTTCACATTTTCATACTATGTTATGCCAAACTTTGAAGATTTTTAATTCTTTTTTGAAAGCTATCTTAATTTTTTTTTTTCAATTTCAAATGAAAATTTGCATTGTTTAAAACATTTTCTTTTCTAGTTAAGTTTAAGCTCTCTGAACCCACATGGAATGAAGAACTCAATATTTATTTCTCATATTTCTATTAAAATCTTTAATATCGGTACATTAAAAATATATGCATACACATGCTTGTCCAATGAATTGTAAGGACAATTATCACAATGTGGAACCGAACAATGCAAAAAAACAAAAAAACAGTTCCCCTGTTGTTGCAAAGTTTTACTTTTCCTAAATATTTGAAATATACATAACCATATTTTCATCAAATATTTCAATATCTTGTACTGTATGTAGCATGAATGAGGATGTATTGTTGTAGAGTGATAAGAGAACTGGATGCTGTGAAACAGGAAGCTGCTCTACTCCAGGATCAGATGAAAATGGTCAAACAGGACATTCAAAAGGTATTTATGTCTGTGAAATACAGAGCAGACAATTTTTCAAAATGGACACTTAGTGGTTATTCACAAATTCTGAGCA
Organism: Magallana ariakensis; assembly: GCA_020458035.1. NCBI lineage: Eukaryota > Metazoa > Mollusca > Bivalvia > Ostreida > Ostreidae > Magallana > Magallana ariakensis. The sequence goes on from CM035814.1 coordinate 17,249,304, forward strand.
AAACCGGTAGTTATAGTAAGCTGATCAGAAAATGGTCAATGAATTAAGACTCAGATGATGTATTATGGATATCATTTAAGATATTGACTAAAAAAATGAAGATAGCAGTATGTTGGAAAAATTGTTTTGTTTCATTACTCCAGGTGGAACATGACACAGCCAAATCAATGCAGACTCTGCTAAAACTGGACGCAATCAAATCCCGAATGACCTCTGCTGCGGAAGCTCTCAAGGTTAGTGAGTATAGAAAACAAAGACAACTGATAAACTTGGAAGTTCCTTAATGAATTTATATTGGTTGATTTCATTTAATCAGGCATCGAATTTTGCACCAATCACACCAATCTCTGCACCGCTAAAGATCCGGGTTTTTGCACCTCTAAAGATCAGGGTTTTTGTTTCCCTCATTCATTCTGACCACCTTTTTTTTTAACTTACACAGGAGGCAGATAATTGGACCACACTGAGCTCAGATGTGGAGGAAGTGTTCCAGTCCCAGGATATCAAGGCTGTAAGATCTAAAACTGAAATTATTTTATCTCAAAATTTAGTTTCTACATTGCAAGTACATTTTATTGAAAAAACTTACTTATATAAATGTACCAACATCCTTTAGGCTTATTAGATTTTTCTCCCAGCTCTCTAGGGCATCTCTCTTATTAAGGGTGTACTGGTATTTGCATATACATGTATTATTTTTAATATCATCTCTATTCATGCAATCTTTGCAGATAACATTAAAACTAAAGGGAATGCAAAACAGTTTGGTAAGTACATAATACATGTAAAAGATATATAACCACACTACCCGTAATTGAAAAATGGGTTCATTTGCCTAACCTCTGTACTTGATGAGCAAAACCTTCCTCTTCTTTTCTTTGACATACATATATCACATATATTCCTACCTTCATACAGACTTACTGTTACCTGTAATTACAGATGATGTTGGTTGACACACCTGACTATGCTGACAGGTGTCAGCACCTGGAGACCCTCAAGAACCGCCTGGAGGCGGTGCTGAGCCCCCAGTTAGTGCAGGCCTTCACCACCCAGTCCCTGGAGGCCGCCCAGACCTACACACAGATCTTCACCGACATCGACCGGGTCCCCCAGCTCTACAAGTACTACACCAGGTGTCATAAGGTCAGCTCTCGTCTAATACTCATTAGAGTTAAGAGGGCTGGATGGTCATGGCCATTTTTATGCTATATTTACCTCCTCCAGATGAAGATCTCTGTATAAATATATAGGAAAATAATCAAATTTGAAACCTAAAATAACTTGATTTTTTCTTTACTTACTAATATTTTGATTATGATCAAAAATATCATATTTAAAAGTTTAGGCAGATCTGATGGGTAATTTGTTGACCACCCGGCCTTCTTAACAACACGGTTAAATCAATGTTTTGAAATTTCTCTTTTCATCACTCTACTTATATCCTCATGAGATAAGTGCAAAAGTTGAGGTTAAAACGAAAGTTTAAGGCTGAAAGATGGTGTCAACAGGCCCAGATCTAACTATGTACCCGCGATTATACAGATGTACTTTTTAGCTCACCTGAGCTGAAAGCTCAAGTGAGCTTTTCTGATCAAAATTTGTCCGTTGTCTGTCAGCGTTGGCGTCGGCGTTGTCGTTGTAAACTTTTCACATTTTCATCTTCTTCTCCAGAACCACTGGACAGATTTCAACCAAACTTGGCACAAAGCATCACTGGGTAAAGGGGATTCAAGTTTGTTCAAATGAAGGGCCACACCCTCTTTAAAGGGGAGATAATTTATAATTATTTAAAATTTGTAGGTACTTTTCAAAAATCTTCTTCTCAAAAACTATTAGGCCAGAAATTCTGTAACTTGTATGGAAGCATCCTCAGGTAGTGTAGATTCAAGTTTGTTCAAATCATGGTCCCCTAGGGTAGGGTGGGGCCACCATGGGGGATGAATATTTACATAGGAATATAAAGAGAAAATCTTTAAAAATCTTCTTCTCAAAAACTATTAGACCAGAAAAGCTCAAATTGGAGTGGAAGCATCCTCAGATAGTGTAGATTAAAGTTTGTTTAAATCATGGTCCCCGGTGGTAGGGTGGGGCCACAATGGGGGGATGAATTTTTACAAAGGAATATATAAAGAAAATCTTTAAAAATCTTCTTCTCAAAAACTTTTAGGCCAGAAAAGCTCAAATTGGAGTGGAAGCATCCTCAGATAGTGTTGATTCAAGTATGTTCAAATCATGGTCCCCGGGGGTAGAGTGGGGTCACAATGGGGGATGAATTTTTACATAGGTATGTAAAGAGAAAATCTTTAAAAATTCTTTTAAAAAACTATTAGGCCAGAATTGCTCCAATTTGAGCAGAGGCATCCTGAGATAGTGTAGATTCAAGTTTGTTTAAATCATGGTCCCCAGGGGTAGGGTGGGGCCACAATGGGGGATGAATTTTTACAAAGGAATATATAGAGAATTCTTTAAAAATCTTCTTCTCAAAAACTATTAGGCCAGAAAAGCTCAAATTGGAGTGGAAGCATCCTCAGATAGTGTAGATTCAAGTTTGTTTAAATCATGGTCCCCGGGGGTTGGGTGGTGCCACAATGGGGGGGGATGAATTTTTACATAGGAATATATAGAGAAAATCTTTAAAAATCTTCTTCTCAAAAACTATTAGACCAGAAAAGCTCAAATTGGAGTGGAAGCATACTCAGATAGTGTAGATTCAAGTTTGATTAAATCATGGTCCCCGGGGGTAGGGTGGGGCCACAATGGAGGATGAATTTTTACATAGGTATATATAGAGAAAATCTTTAAAAATCTTCTTCTCAAAAACTATTAGACCGGAAAAGCTCCAATTTGAGCGGAAGCATCCTCAGTCTATAGTATAGATTCAAGTTTGTTTAAATAATGGTCCTTGGGGGTTAGGGTGGGGCCACCATGGGGGGATGAATTTTTACATAAGAATATATAGAGAAAATCTTTAAAAATCTTGTCCTTAAAACTATTAGGCCAGAAAAGATCAAACTTTTGTGGAGTCATCCTCAGATAGTGTAGATTCAAGTTTGTTTACATCATGGTCCCCGGGGGTAGGGTGGGGCCACAATGAGGGGATGAATTTTTACAAAGGGATATATAGAGAAAATCTTTAAAAATATTCTGGGAAAGTTTTCAGTCCAAAAAGTAGTAACTTGTGTGAAAGCACGGGTTGTGCAGATTAAAGTTTGATCAAACCATGATTCCCTAGAGAAAAGTGGGGCCACAAAGTGGGGGGGGGGTTATAAAGGAATAGAGAAATATCTTCTTACAGGTACAACAACAAAAGGGGCTATGTATTTACCATAAAAATATGTGGATAAAAATCGGCAGATGTTTTAAATTTTTTGAGCAAGATCTGCTGTACTTAGTTGTCAAGATATTTTGATTTTGATACTGTAATGCTAATTTGATCAGAGTTAAGGCTATTGTTGCTCAGGTGAGCGATGTGGCCCCTGGGCCTCTTGTTACAAGTGGATCCTTTTTGCCACAATCAGTTTGCACTGTTTTAAAATCTTGATAGTTTTGCTTTTGAATAATTTGCTTTTACATACCTATTTTGCTAAATTTCATTTTATTTTTAAAGCCCTCTTACAATTTGGGGTGCAAAAAATGCATAATACATATTCTGCATGTAATCCTTTGTTCAGAAAAATAGCAATTAAATGAGACATGTAGATGTTAATTTTAGAAGAAAGGGAGCTAAATAGTTTTGAATGGTTCAAATCCCTTATCCAAACCATGTTTTGTGATGTAATATCTGCTTTTGTTTAGGTGACTTTACTGGGTGCATGGAAGGATATCATGGAAGCAAATGCAGATGACACGTTGAAAGAATGGTTGACGGAATATTATGACCAGCTTTTGTCAACTTGGCATGCAGAGGTAGAAAAAGTTAGCTATTAAAACTTAAGTAGCAAGTCATGTAACTTGTAAATGCTTGTGTGAAATTTTAGTTCTCTGTCATGGTGGAATAGCTCTGTACACAGCAAGCCCTTGCTCCTGTTGTTTTAGATGACTTATTTCCATTCTGGTACATGTGTGTGTATATATAATGGGCATGGCTTATTATAAGAAGATATATATTATATCTTTATACAGTAATTGTTCAAACATTGTTTATTTGTTGTTTTGTAGATGAAGTGGTGCAAGCAAGTGTTTCCAGACCCTCTACCAATTGTGTGTGATCTGATTAAGGAGACCCTGGAATCTTTGGATCCACCTCTTCATTCATGTGTTAATCTGTACACACAGCACAGAGATACACTAACTGGACTGATAGAGCTCAAACAGGTCAGTGGCAGATTTTAAAATGGTAGTTCCTGGTCAAAGATATATATGTACCAATCAAGTTTCAATTTCATGCTTTAAACAGAGGCTTTTTAGAAAATCAATCCTTGAGCTTGATTTTTAATTGTGTATGTAGGTATGTAAATGTATGTTATATAAAGCAAATTCAGTTTTTGAATGTCAATTAAAATATTGTTTTTTGTATAATACCTATGAAAAACTGAAATAAATCATAGCTTTAAATTTTATTCAGATTACAGAGAGATTTGCCAGGAGTATGGAGCAAGCTGTGGAATCCAATATGATTGGTGGGTTACAATGTACATATGTAAAATACATTACTTTGTCACAAGTACTTATACAAATATTAAACTTATAAAAAGTGTAAGAACTACCCACCTTTAACCATTTTAGATTTCTTCGGATGATCTTTTGAGATTTTTAAATTTTTTCACCCTTGTTTTAGTAATTTCGTTATTTGCTTCATGAATGTCCATCATGCTCTTTCTTTGGTTAAAGCGGAGAACTGTAGACATGTGACCAGTCTAGATCATCTGTTGCTGGAGTTGTACGCCCCTTATCGGCACCACATCATTACCTACCAAAGCCTAGAGGAGGAGAAACTTGGAAAAAATCTGGAGTCCATTAAACTGGTCAGGTTTTGTCACTTGTACTTTTTAAGGAATAAGGAATCATTCTTTGAGTATTATGAGGTGATAATTTTGGTCGGGGTGTGATCAAATCCAATAAAGCCCGAAGGGCTTTATGATAGATTTGATTACGCCCCGACCAAAATTATCACCTCATAATATTCAAAGAATGATTCCTTATTACTTATATTTATATAATTTTAAGCCATCGTATGATTAAATATTCAAATATAAATAAGCAAATCCCGCTGGCGCCTCAATTTGGCATCATTTGAAGTTATGGGTTATATATAGTTCAAAATTGATGCGTAGTGTTATCACAGGCAAAGACACTGGAAAATGTAAATATAACAAAATAACTTTGAAGTTAACTTCCACAATAAGGTATGAGACATCTGTCAATATTTATGTGGATTAAAGTATATTATAATTAAAATACTTTCACTGGTTTAGAATTTTCAAATTTTACAATATTTAACCAAAAAATATGTTTAAAAACATTTTGGAAAGGTAAAAATTTTAAAATTCAGAGAGGAATTCCAACTCATGACTTACAGAGCCGTAGTGAACCCTCTAACTCTCTGCGCTACTCTGTTAGATGTCAATTTTGGGAAAGACAGTATTTATAAAATTATACTTGGTTTTATTCTTTATTTCGATAAATAATACATCACAACATGGAGGTATCCCATACCACCTTAATATTATCATGAATTTTGATCATTTTTTAAATTTTTTTTCTTTATAGGATCATGAAGAAATCTTTGAGACGGTTCAATTGTTAGGCAGATCAGTGAATAAACTATTTAACTTTGCAAAGGAGGTTAGTTAATTAAATTACATTTACTATTGACCAGGTAATAAGGCTTTTTGTTTTATTTTAAACACTAGATGTGGATATTTCTTAGTGTAGTGAGGAATCTGCGTTATTTCTGTTGTACATGTCTCTACAAGTGCCAATTTCTCGCAGATATATCATATTAGCCACCATATAACATGGAAACTGATGGAATATTTTGAATGAATTACTTCTATATGTTATAATTGTATTTGGTTGCTAAGTAATCTGATTTCAATTTCTTTTTCTCACATAGGCCAATGAAAGATGCCTGAACTTAACCAATGGATGTGGATATTTGTTTATGATGGATGCCTTAAAGGTAAAGTGTGGGAATTTTTTTAATGACTACATGTGTATTTAAAATTTTGTTTTATATCTGACTGATATAGATTGTAGCTAAATACTTTACTGAATAATTTGTGTGGAAAGTTGCAGGTTAAAGTACGTGTAAAGACCTAAATATCTATAATATCATTACCTGGTTCATGGACACTTATATTCTAGCTTGAAAAATCTTTACATTTGCTCATGTGTTATGTTGTGACCACAGATTGGCTTTAAATGCTGGTACACAAAAAGTTTGAAAGTATATGAACAAAATTCTTTTTTTAATACAGACATATTTTAGTAATTACTGTAAAGAGTTTCGGAGAGTGCTGACCAATATCAAGGAGAAGTGTAGAACGAGTCGGCGAGCGGGGGAGGAAGAGGATTGGACACACTTCCAGCACACGCTGAGGATCATCCAGACTTGTGGTGAGGGATAGTGTCAAAAGACAAAATCTATAAACTTCACAAAAAGATTATTTTTATTGTATTTAAAAATTTGGATTTGTTCTGAATTTTTTCCTTGAAATTTAATTGTTAGAACTTCAGATTTATAGTCAAACATCATATACAGTGTATTTTAATAAAAGGTTGAATACCAATACTGGTACATCCTTGATTGTTGAAGTCTTTTAATGTGTGAATGTTATTTTACTGTACAATTCTTGAAGAAAAAAATTACAATATTTATTTTATTATAAATTTTGTAACCCCAGTATCGGTGTAATGAATGTAAACTCTCCTGTTTGATTCATGTTGATGTATTTAAGAATTTTTGTTATCGTTTATTAGGTGATCTTATTATGCATATGGATGAATTAGATGGAAATATTTTGAGCAGTATGATGCAGACTATAGCACACTACACAAATCCAAGCTCTCCTGTAAAAGAGATAGGAAAGCTTCGGTAAGTACATGTATTTGATCATTTGAATTTTTATACCTATATTTACAGCTACATAATAATGGGAGCAAATTACCTGTACCGGTAATTATTATCAATATTTTATTTATATTAACTAGGGAAGAGGGTGGTTTTTAAATTGTGTAAATTTTTGTTATTATAATTATGTTAGTGTATATATATCATTATTTTGAATGTGGAAACACTCATCATAACAACCAGTTTTACTTGATGGCACAGTTGATTATATAATTATTTCACATTTGTTGATGATCTCTTGACCTATACTTGTTCTTAATGCATGCGCGGATCCAGAAATTTTTTCCGGGGAAGGGGGGGGGGGGTCCGAAGGATAATTGTGTTTGCCAAGGGGGGGAGAGGCATATTTGCAATAATTTTACTATTTAAAATTTAATAAATTTTCATTTTCCAGGAAGGGTTGGGACCCCTCCGACCCCCCCTCTAGATCCGCGCATGTAATGATATATGTAATCACTGTGTAATTCATATCTTTTACAATGTAGCATGATTAAAAGCAAAACAGGTTAAAGTGAGCCTGAAATTTGAAACAATGTTAGTAAGGAATTAAGAGCTGTAAATTCAGTAAAATTCTTTTAATGTATGGCATATTTGTGAGTGTTCTCTCAGCCTGTGTCTGAATTCTTTGAGTACAAAAATTGCTTCAAAATTTGGGAGTATTTTTGATTAATTAAGTACAATTGTGATGTTTGATATTGCAATGGATGATCTGTTGGTAAACATGGTCAGAATTTCTTCAATGTTAGCCATGACAGCGATTGCTGGAATGTTCAGGCCCATATCAACAGGTAAGTTGTAAAGTCAATTATTGGGACTGGTCGGCTGTTGCAGGGAGTTAGTTATGTTGTATGTGTTTCCTATTTATCAAACAAATTCCCATGTACTTTAAAAACAAAATTGTGAAAATGTATGAAAGCTCTAAGTTTCAGATGATGGTAATTTAATTATGAAAAAATCTAACTTTAAAATAGTTAATTGATGTTGAAGCCTTATCATGAAATCAAAATGCTTTATGAAACAATGACAACATGTACTTTTCGATGCATTGTATGACCATGTGCTTTGGTTCAGGGGGAGGGGATATTGGGACATGGTGCAGTTTAAGAAATGCTAGTTATTGATTAAAGTGGCAGCGTTGCACTTTCATTTTTCTGTGGATTATAAAATAACTATTATTCAATAAACTGTGATATTTTTATTGTTTTGTTCTGCAGGTTTTTTGGGAAGGTCTCTGTACTTGAGGCTCATGCTGCATTGTTTTTGAAAAATCCCCACGACATCGAGAACTTGGAGGGCCTAGTTACTAAGCTTGGAGAAGGTAAGGTACCAGTTTGCATTTTTCATTATCAACACTTCTCTCCACTCCCAAGAGAAAAAAGGAAGAACCTACTAACTTTGAACTTTATCATACCCCTTAAAATGATATCTTGAATTTACATGTTAATGTAGTTTTAAAATCTAATTTAGAATTCTTTTTTTTTTTTGGCAGTTTTCTACCTTTCAGGGAGAGGGCACTTTTGCATTTTGTTAATATCAATCATTGATACAATTAAACATGTCCATACTTAATAGTTAAAACATTGCTCTATAAAGCAAAGGTGGACCAACACCAGTGTATGAGAAACCTTGTACTGGTACATGTATTGTAAGGAACAAGTGTATAAAAAAGATTAACATAGATGTTTGGTAGAGGTTTCAGTAGAGTCTTCTGTCTATTGTAGAGTGCCAAGCAATAAATTGGGTTTTTTACATTATGGGGGACCTGATATCAATAGAGTCTGCTTTATATTTTAGGGGACCTTGTATCAGTTAAGTGTTCTTTAAATTGCAGGGGACCTTCCGTCTGTATTGGAGGACACCAAGCGGGAGCTGTGTAAACTGAGTGAAGATGTTCACAAGTTTTCTTTTGACATTGTGTTTGGCACACTGAGAGGATATCTAGCAGATGTGAGCAACATGGAGGTAGGTTTAAAAGCATGATTGTGTGATTAAAAACAGGGATCCTATGGTCCCTGACAAGGGAGAACACCCCTACTCCTCACATACAGTGTACAAACACACCAGCATAAGCACAATATTTTACCCACTTGATATGCGTGTTTAGAAAGTACAGTATATTTCTGGGGGGTTCAAAGGCTTGCCTAATGCAGAATATAGTTAGAGCATTGTTAAGCCTAGTTCACAAATGTGTTTGTAGATCTGGACATCGAAGAGTGCTGGAGGAGCTTTGACCTCTGACCTTCCGACCTTTAGCCTTTCTCCACAGGAATACATAACAAAAGTATGACATGCATTGTTGCAATATCAAGATTGCCATTAGAGATTTATACTATGTATTTGATAAAATAGAACTCTAATATGATTGGTAACCTTCATTGTATAAGTTTAGAATGTTGTAATTTATCAGTACTAAGTACCTGATTTTCTCGTTCTTTGACCTGGTAGGTGGGTCAGTTCCTGATGACATTACCCCAGCATCTGGAGCCATTCACCATGCAGGACAACCCCTCAGTGTTAGTGGCCCTGAAGCACGGGAAACTACCTTACACAGATGAAACAGGTGCTTCATTGTTGATGAAAACATTGGTGTCAAATTTGATGACCATTTTTATGAACAGAGTACAAATTTACAATAAATGGGTCATTCATTCTGAAATATAATTTTGCCTGTCAGTTTGTCACTTTTTACAGTCTAGCTTGGCGATTTATATAAAACATATAGTACTGTGTTTTGGTGTATCCCTAGTAACCATTATTTCCGGTACTCTTTTAGACCTCCCAGAGCATGTGGCTGATCTGTGGTTAGAGTCCATCGCCCGAGGAACCATGCACCTGTATTGTGAGCAGATATTGAAGATCCAGGAACTGTCCAGCCATGCTGTTAAGCAACTCATCACAGATATAGGTATAGGGGAAAGAATTTTTCACTTCAAAAGCTGGTGTATTCATGCAGAAAATCAAAGTTTTATTAAAACTTATTACATGGTATAAAGTTGTCTAATTAAAAAAAATGTGTTTAGAACATTGGATTTACTATAGCATTGAATCATGATTTTTTTAAGTATACACTCTCATAACTGCAGTGGTGTGTGCATACAAATTGAGTAACGCGCGTTAGCGCGTTATGAAAATTTGTATGCACACACCGCTGCAGTTATGAGAGTGTATACTTCAAAAAATCATGATTTAATGCTTATATTTACATTTTTTAACTTCTTGCCTTGTCTGCAAATGTGATTCATACCTTAAAATTCCTATCTTATCCTAAGGGTAAGTTAATATTAATGGAAGAGCCACAGTAACAGCCACAAGCGTGAACTTTGATTTTCGCTTGTGACGTTGCAGTTTACAGCGTTCAACGTTTGTGACGTCATAATAAAACTCATCATTTTAACCTTTGACTACTTGTTGCATTTAGAGGCATTTGAAGATCACAGAATTTAATGGAAAAACACAGTAGAATGTAAATATTTAAAAATACCTACATGAATTCAATTAAGAGTTGATTTTTTGGAGATCCAAAACAGTGATATCTCAAATACCAGAAAAAAGTGAGTTGGGAGTCCCAAACAATTTTTTTTACTATAATTAAAACTTCAATAATTACAATTTAAAAAAAAAATTTTAACTTTTAACTTGGTCATAATTATCTAGCCTGAGAGAACAAGGGTTGGCTCTATGTTGTTTCGCACACAGTTTGAGTCCTTGAATATCTCAAACTTTTGACTTGGTTCAAACTAGTTCCACACAACAAGGTTTGACTGTATAGTTGTTTCCTCACAGTTTGTGACTGTTTGCCATGACTTCTGATTTTACTGTAGATTACCTCTGTAATGTGTTGGACGACCTCGGCCTGATTGCCTCGGAGAATCTAAAGAACATTGACACCCTGCTGAAGGCGCCATCAGAGGAGTACCTAGATGTAGCCGAGTCCATGCCTCAGAGACTCTCACATGCTATAAGCAGCATGAGGAATATTGAACTGTAACCCAAGACTATTCAGTATGGAATCTCTGCATCAAAAATATTCTTACTGCATACAGCTACATGTATGAATACATGGAATTTTGTTTTTTTACATGTCTATATTTATTATGAAAATAAATGTATATAAAACACACTGCATTTATATTAAACAAATTTAGAAACACTTCCTGCATTTCTCTCAAAACTTTTGTGGATTTATATGCAGTATTCAAAAGCTATTTCCAGCAGATTTTCTGCTGTATTTATTATTAATTTTATATCAACACTTCAATGCATCAAATCGTTGTGCATTTTACATGTATAGTCACGTTTTGTGTTGATGGAATCCAGTGTGTGACTTCAGATGCTGCATGGACAGGATTGTCTCCCTTCAGCATTGTCGGTGCTTGCATGTATATCGCAATCTGACTATGACATATAGAGATAGCATAAATAGAGGTCTGGCTCAAGTCAGATTAATCATAACGTACACTGTATATCGATTCTGGCTGTTTGATATAGGAGTTTCGGCTGGTTTGATCAACACGTGGACCGGCTGGGACCATTGGTGACCGGAAATCAATTTTGGGGTGTTATACGATGCGTGCCACTTACAACTGTCGCATCTTTTTAATGATGCGATTATTCACTTACTGTATACGATTTTAAAATGAATTATCTGTTCAGTAACTACGGTAATCGGGATGACTATTGACGACGGACGATGAAACGGTCATTTTCTATAAACTTTAACAAATACACCCCAGTATATACATTTACCAATCGACTGACTTGCTTTCTGACAGAGAATCTAGTGCAAGTAAGATAAGATATTCTTTATTTCTTCCAAATTAATGGAGAGTATAACAGAATCAAACTATCTATAAACTCATGTCAACGTTCGTCTTTTAATTAATCTTGATTTCTTCCGATCAGCAAGAAAAAAAAAAGGGGGGGGGGTTATGGTGGTTTTTTGCAATCCAGGGAAAAGAGTGGAGTGGACACCTCCACCCCCACCCCTTCTATATGTGCCTTTATGCTATATGAAGTTTTATACGATGCCATATTTATTTGTACCACATTTGTGTATTGGGAGTCATAAATAATCTAATAAATAAATAAATCTAAGGCAGCAGTTTTATATGCCGGACGAACACTAGGAAACTCTTGATGATAATAAAGAAACGCCATATAACAGCTGTATAAAACCACCCAGTGAAATATAAATGCATGGTTACGTTGGAGAACAAAACAGGAACGTAATCAATATATCAATAACAATGTGTGCACACCATTATTGTTTCGAACGGACTCTGTAATGGCGGATGTTTGTCTTTAAGATATGTCCCAGTATATCCTACAGTTTTCTTTGATGTAATAGGTCGTGAGAAAATTGATTTTCAGAGATGTAATCTTCACGTAATATCTCCGTAATTACACTTCAAAGACGAAACAGATAGTTACGATGCACATACATAGATATTTTAACCTGTAAATATTTGTTCAAGCGAAAAATATTGAGTTTGACAAAAATACCGTTTCTTTTATCCACAAATGCATTTTGTACGTAATTTCTCCTGCATTTATTTTAACTCTTTTAATCGTTGACTTGTCGAGTAGCCACAGCTGTAGGAATTAAGTTTTCCATGATCAATGTTATACTGGTTTATTATTTTATTATTTCTTTAATCACATGGAGGTTTAACTTCCCTGCAAATTTCCGGTAATGAAGATTCAGTCAATCGAACCGCAATAGAAATAAAACGAATCAGAATTCAACGGTTATTGAAATATAATTACATGTAAGATATTACACATGTACCATACGTCTATGTTGAGTTGAAAACTACACCAACATTAAATATAATTTTGATATGTATTGCAGAATTCTTTTTTAATTTTTACATTAATGCGCGTAAGACAACAAATAAACATGTCAGAGATAAAAGAAGGAAGCTGTTTGGTCAACAAATTGACCATCAACATCCATTGCCTTATAAATTTTGGAGCCATTAACTACTGTTTTGTAAAAAAAAAAAAAAAAAAAAAAAAATCGGTATTTCCTATATCTTTATACAAAGCTTAAGAACTATCTATCAAAGGTTAAACAATTTTGATCACAGGAAATCCCTATGTAAATTAAGAATTTCCTGTCACAGGTTGCAAATTGAAGTAGGTAGATTTACCTACATCCTTAGAGAAGATCGATTATGTAATAGATGTAATTCTAACAGTATAGATGATGAGTCTCATTTTATTTTTATAACATGTGAAAACTATTATCAGTAAAGAAAAGAAATATTTCAGTTATAATTACATATAGAAGCAAAATTCTTAAATGTTTAGCTTTAGATAAGGAACAAAAACTTTTTTGGTTGCTCAATATTGAAGACAAGGAAATTCTTAATTTTGTGGGCAAATTTATAAAAGATAACATGTTGTCGTAGTCATACACATTTTATACATTGTACTCATTTTAACTGAAATGGTACAATATTTACTATAATACATGTAATTGAGAGAGAGAGAGAGAGAGAGAGAGAGAGCACAACCCGTGTTTTCCTCTATATTTTTTAAAATAAACAAAGCAGGAAGCAGGTGGTTCACCTGCTGTACTTGAAATGACTTTTTCCGGGCATACAATGCATGATTCTTTTTTTTATCAGTAAACCATTGAAAGGACTCATATCAGATGCACTTGAAACAAGAAGTGTGGATCCATCAGCCGCTGATAAAGATTCATAAGACGGAAGTTTAATCACTTTACCCAATTGATGATCACTTTACCCAATTGATGGAGTTGTCTTGATTACAGAACACCAGTTGCTGAACGTATCGTAGGTGGAGGACAATTTTAATCTGATTGTGCATGCAGAACTTTTTTGGGGTAAGTTTACGTATAAGACTATGTGTTTTTCTCACAGGGGCTCGGTTGTCGGATAGTGGAAGTTTTTTTTATTATTTGTTCCCAAGGACTAAAATGATTAAAATTAGTAATCTTAAGTGTATTTCTGTCTATTGCATTAAAAATATTCACCAAAAACCCCTGTTTCAATCATGTTAAAAAAGTGTATTCAATGTACATTAAAAAAAGTAAAGGGACGACACTCGCCATCTTGGATTTATAGGGGGTCCTCGGTTCACGCTATGATTTAAACAAGTTCTCCAATTTCTCCAACGATTTCTGACGAGATCTAGGTTGGAAAATGATCAAATTACTTATCCCTGTCGTCTGACTACACATGTGTCCCACAGAATAAGCGCATCGTGTCGAAATGTACTAGATACTCGCCAAACTTATCGAAAGCAACGGAAGTTGATAAAAACTCTCCATGTAATCACTGAGGCGATCCGAAAGCATACGATAAACCAAGAGGAATATCTTTTCGCGGATTTTTTGCTCTCTCTAGACTTATTATATGCTTTCGGAATATCTCAGTGATTATATGGAGAATTTACGTCATTCAAATGTAAACTTCCGTTGCTTTCGATAAGTTTGGCGAGTATCTAGTACATTTCGACACGATGCGCTTATTCTGTGGGACACATGTGTAGTCAGACGACAGGGATAAGTAATTTGATCATTTTCCAACCTAGATCTCGTCAGAAATCGTTGGAGAAATTGGAGAACTTGTTTAAATCATAGCGTGAACCGAGGACCCCCTATAAATCCAAGATGGCGAGTGTCGTCCCTTTACTTTTTTTAATGTACATTGAATACACTTTTTTAACATGATTGAAACAGGGGTTTTTGGTGAATATTTTTAATGCAATAGACAGAAATACACTTAAGATTACTAATTTTAATCATTTTAGTCCTTGGGAACAAATAATAAAAAAAATTCCACTATCCGACAACCGAGCCCCTGTGGTTTTTCTAGTATGCATGAATGTGCAGTACTTACAATTATATACTTAATATATAACCTTTCATACTAATTATTTCATGTATTTAACACGTTCATGTACTATAGTTATAAATAGTGAACGAATTAACTTATTATTGTGTCCGGATTGGACTACGCATTTTTTACATTGCAAAAACCTCAATAGCATGCCCGAAAAATAAAACAACACACGTCATATTGCTCCGATACAGCTTTTCGCTCAACATGTGTTAAACCTTTTCATCATTCTTATTAGATATTAGAACCATTATAACAAGAGCTTGGACTTTGGGTAGTTGTGTCAAACAGCAATGTGACGTAGGCCTGTCTATTTCATTGCTGGCCACCCAGCCAAGGCTCTGTGAAATCAACAAGATTTGTCTGGCTTTTGAGCTAAGACTACGCAATCTGTGTATATTTCACTTGAAACCAGCGTCATTTAAACTTGTTTTGACGCAAGAAATAGATAGTTACGTGCTATCGAAAGTCCAAGGTCTTATTAAAATGGTTCTATCTAAACGTTTTGATACTGGATGGACACTCAAATAAGGTTTACTTTATGAAAAGAATGTCGTATTAAATCACAAATACGTTCAATATTAATTCATCTAGTCTAATAGGAAACAAAGCAAGTTCGCTTTTTTGAAACAATACCTACGTGATCAATTCATTATAAATTAATTAAAGATATGTAATATTTCGTGAGAAGATTGTTTCAAGTCACACCTGATGTGAAATCTTCCAGTAATTCCTGTTCTTGCAGATCATCTATGATACTATAATTGTTATAAATGTTTTAACTGTATGGCATTGTAATATATTATGTATACAACAATTTTAAGGAGAGGACTATCTAAGTTTTTAGAAATGGTGTCCGATCCGTTTGGCAATATTTATGTAATATAGTTGTACGCTTTTAAGTTTAACGATCATATCGTGTGATGCGATCGAATGCTTTTCTATTGTAATTCCCTCTGCATTTTATAAAATATTCAAACTCTTTATTGTCTCAGCCGTAGCATATTTTTCATTATGAAAATGATGTTGGGGGGGGGGGGGGTTCGTGTCGTTAAGTAAATAAATATAAATCTCCCTGTAAATTTTATAATTAGATGAAGTCAATCGCATTACAAGAACACTTGATGTACAAATGATTTGTACGTAGCCTGCAAGAAAAAAAAAATAGGACGAAAGGAAAAGCAAATAGAATTTGAGTGTTTTTGTTGTATTTATTAACTATGCATCTATGCCGTATGTATATAGGAATACGATGCTGTTATCGAAGGAATGCAACTTTAGATTTTTCTTTTCCTTATTAACAAATTTAGAAATTTTGATGCAAAACTTAAGTTTTACAAAACCTTTTTTGGTTTTCTTGCAATCTCTGAGATAATAGCTGTTATGTTGTGCCAGAGCAATTGCACTTTATGTGGAGTTAATCATGATATGATATAGAACAAATTTTGAAATGAGCAAATAACAAATTAATCAATTAATCAACGACTTTGATTTTTAAAAAAATCTTTATTATGCTTTAGAACAGAATGGAACAAATAAAGGGTTTGTGGATTGTTTATGAGGGGGTTTCCAGAAAATAAAAACGCAAATTCAAAGTATTAATTGTAGCACGAAATTTTGTCAAAACAACATGATTGTTCACGGTGACAGCTCTATTAAAACATGTTTGGCTCGAGGAATAGTTCATAAGAAACAGTTACACTAAACCAAAACCTAACATTCAGACCAATATATAAAGTCCTTCGAAACCCAAGTGTATCACATCCCCCAACCCCTTCCACACCCTCCGGGTGGATGGCAATGGTAGTAGAAAAATAAAAATTTTGAACTTTAACAGCCCGTCTGTGTGGTAGGGTTCAGCTTGCTGGGGTCAAGGCCGATCTGACGTAGATGCTGGTAGAGGTCGCTTCTCACGTCTTCAGTAATTCCAGTTCTGTCTCTTGTAAGAATCCATAAAATTTCTGAAAAAGAAACAATATTAATCATTATTTTCATAATAAAAAAGAATCAAGGAACATGGTTCAAGAACTCGAACTCTCTCTCTCTCTCTCTCTCTCTCTCTCGTGTTTATGGAATTCCTGATCGACACTTATATTATTGTTCGATCATAAAATGTAGGTTTTTTTTTCATATATATAGCCTGCACAAGTACGTTCGCGTTCTCTAGTATATTTTGTATCATTGAGGTTAATCACCTATTCCGCCACCACAACTACTTAATTGTAGGATATGGGTATAATTCAAGGGTTTCTTATATAAAGATGTAAAGAACTGGATTTTTTCCTAAAACCTTGAACAATACTTACCAAATCTTGCCCGGTTGAACAGTACATTAGTACAAGAATAAACAATGGAATACTGGTCGTAATCGGTCTTTACAACCCAGTACGGGCCATCAGACACTGAAATCAAAAACAATGTCCATCATAATAAACATGTATATATTTAAACAACTTCATCAATAAATCAAAGTAGAAACTTTAGATTATATACGTACTTCCTCCAAAGCTGACCAATAATTTGGCTGGGTTTCCAGCATTGGGGTCCACTCTGGCTGACCCTACCACTGAGGACTCCCTACCGGTACTAAAAGAGAAGTCGTATAGTATAATGTTGATTAGACCGAAATATCTGACGTTTCCTTGGCTTTTTTAACGGTTTTGATATTTTACATGCCAGGAAAACGTCAGAACCGGCGCCATTACGAAAACTGGTAATTCACCGCCTCCAACTGGAAGCGGCATTTTAGGCTCGATTTTAAATAAAAATATGTTTAATCTCAATAATACAGCTTAAAATATAATTTTACTGCACATTTTGATAATCACACCAATAAACATTAGTGTTGTTGGCCTATTTTCTCTCGAGATTTGAAAAATGCACGAAATCAGAACAAATCTCAACAGTTCGATAGAATGTGTTCAACAGCTTGTTTATGGGATGAAGGTACCCACAAAAGCGATAATAGTGAGCAGTAAAATCATCGTTTTAATAATTAATTGTGAGTGTAACCTTTGATTCAACTCGTAAATATTTAAAATCGAGCCGAGAATACCGCCTCCAGTTGGAGGCGGCGAATTTCCAGTTTTCGTAATGGCGCCGGTTCTGACGTTTTCCTGGCATGTAAAATATCAAAATCGTTAAAAAAGTCAGGAAAACGTCAGATATTTCGGACTAAATGTTGATATAATATAATGTTAATATATATGACTGTACTGTAGTGTTAATAAACGTATAACTGTAGTACAAATTATTCTGAGATCAAGTTACCAAGTATGCCAACCTTATATTGAACGGAACTCTATAAGGTTTGCTAATAGAACCCTGAATTAAAATAACAGACACGTAGCATCATCTTCAATATGGAAGGGCCAACAAAAAGTGGAGAGACCGGTTAAATTGTACGTCTATTTTTCTAAAGATAAGGAAAGGGCACATTTCCAAAAAAGTGAAGGACCCCCCATCCCTTGTTGCATCGAGCCTGAAACACAGAGAGACATTTGTTTCTGGTAGACTTACATGAAATTCTTCCCCGAGTTGATCACCTGTATGGTATTGTCGGGGAGTGGAGAGTACTGGGCAGCGGAACACTTCAGTAGGGTCTCAGCAATGAAGAAATAGCGCTCAAACTCATACCAGTCACCGTAATACTGCAAAACAGGGGGACATTGTACCTATCTTGTCAAATCTCTCTCTCTCTCTCTCTAAGATTTTCTTCACCATATAATATATATACAAGTATTTACCAAATTATCATCATGACAGTAGGAAAAAGCTATATGTACCTATATGGTATTACTGCAAGGAAAATATTAACCTATAAAAATTATGAAGATTAAATGCATACTCAGGATATTTTAAAACATTGACAAAACAGAGACTATGAAACTAGAATTCATAAATTCCTATTTCCTATGGCGAACATCTTTGTATTTAGTGCAGCATACAAGATCTTAAACCTAGATTATTTTTCCATAATGTTTGATATTTTTGAGTGCAAGACACTTCAGGCCACATAAAACAATTACATTTGTACCTCTTTTAGATGTGATAAAGTCTGATAGGGTTAAAAAAAAGTTTACTCGTATAGTGAAATAATATCATATTTATACATTATACATGGATCAATCCATAATTCTACATATTTTCTTACGTATGTATTTATTGATTAGCATAGTTGGTTGTAGATATAAAATATAGATTTTAAAAAATGTAATTTTCTTCAAATCGCGCTAATGTAAATGCAAGAACAGATTTTCTTTAATTTTTTTTTCTAAATGTGATGCTTAGAGTGCAAAGTGCTGCTTATAAAAGAGCAGGTCTATCCGGAATTAATTCTACTTTCAACATCCCATATCTGTCCATCTAGATTATCAAATGTAACCCCTTCATGACATACACTTGTAACTTCTTGCTTACATGGTGTGTTTTTTTACTTTTAACCACAAGACATTGGTAACACATGCACCAATCACAAATCATCGAATTAACATCGCTCATTAGTGATTCAGTACATTGCTTTTATAACACGATCGGCAATGAACTTTGAACTATTGATGTCAGCAAGCACTCCGATGATTCCGGAATTGCGACGTACACGATAGGTACACATGTACTTGAATCTAGTCCCTGATGATTGATACAAGAAGTCTGGGGGGACGGGATTTGGGAATATTGGGATTGAAAGCAATAATTAACATGATATAGATCGATATTGGCGGATGGGGTAGATAGGTAGTGATTTTGGAATATAACTTTTTATCTTGACTCTGATAAAACATAAAGCTTGATAATCAAAACTATTATAGTTAAAGATTAAGCCAGGAGTTTAGCTGCAAAGAGAAACAAGCTATAGGACTTTCTATCTTTAATGCGTTTTTTCTTTCTTTCCTTTTTTGGGGGAGGAAGGGGGGCAGTAAGCAGGAATTCAGAAGATATCCGACAAGTGTTAACTGTACACTTGAATCTGATTCTTTGAAAAGTTGTTTAACACCAATGTTTCTTTGAGCCCTACCTGCAAAGTACTTGTCAATATAGTCCTACATGCCATCAATACACGTGTCAACATATCATACACTTCATGCGGTTATTATGAAAACCCTCTGACATGATCTTGTTCATCTATTATCACAAGTAGTGTTTTTGGGGGGGGGGGTTTTGTATTCGCCTTGATTTAATTTAGCGTATATATAATGTACGTATTTATTTATTTATTATGCAATAGTGTCATAGCAAGTTTATCACGTGCTGTTACGTGATATCCATATGTATACATGAGAACATTCATTCGACTGTCTAATTAAAGACTTCAGCCTATTCATTGGCGGATTTTATTTTTCCGGCGCAACATCCTCATGGTTCCTTCTCCACTCAGGAGAACTGTTTGATTTATTGAGTTTAATGATTTATTGAGAAAACATAACTTTTCAAATACTAATTATCATTCGGTTACATTTTCTCTCTTCTAGTGTTTTAAATTTGTTTTATCTCTGATTATGTTGGCTGTCGTCGAGCCTTTTCCTTTTAATGAGCAGAGGGATCATGAACATTTCATTTTTTGTGAAGATAGTCCATACATGTTGTTAAAACTCATTACTCAACAAACTGCATTTAGTAAAACAATAATTAAAATTATCCCTATTTACTATATGAAAAGTAATTTTTTTAAAAAGAGAAAAAAGGCATGTTTGTCATCTTTTTCTGTTTACTTGGCTTCAAATCTAAAAAAAACAACTTTTTTGCTTGAAGCAAAATTACACGGTTGTATAAATTTACTGCTTAGAATAGCATTCCTCGGATAAAATTTATGTTATCGATTTGTTTTAATCTTATTTATAGTAAAGGTTTAAGTTAGTTCCAGAATTTCATACTAGTACGTTTTTTAAGCAATTGAAATTTTTTATTTTTTTTTTTGGGGGGGGGGGGTATATACACAGCTCATATTGCTTTATCATATTAGTAATTTTATATTTTCTTATTCTTAATCGTAATAATATTTTTGCAAAAAAAAAAATTGAAAATGTGACCGAACTGCACAAAATTTCGAATTCAGCATATGTCATGCTAGGCAACATTTGAAAAAGTTCTTGTTTATTAACTTTATTTCCGAAATATTTTAGAACAAACCAAGCACTACCTACTTATAACCCCGCTATTCTGTGTTACCAATTTGCTAAATTTAAAATAAAAATAAATTAATATATAAAATAAATTAAATGAAAGTCAAGTCACTCACCCGCCCCACATCAAAATCGGCCTGGACCGGAACATCCGGGCAACTCCCGAATTTAAACACCTGTCCCGAGGTCATTCCTAGACACAGGACCACGAGGGACAGGGGAAATAGTGACGTCATCATGGTCTGTCTCTGTAGGGTAGAGGTATACTTACTGATTCAGCGTAACTGACTGGAGCACGTTATATACATACATTAGCCGGTAATCTACGTAGTTTGTACATAGTCCAATTGATGGTCTTATATAAATATTTTTGTGTTCTATTAGTCACCATCCTTTGACTCCCCGTGCTAGTACACAAGCTGCATAAGGCTACACCCAGTCGGGACTTGTAAATAATGCTTTTTTGGGGGTGGGAGGAGAGGGATGTTCCTGTTGAATTGTTATTATTAATTTATCTGTTGTTCCTCGTTCCTCGTCATTTATTATGGTTTACCTACGTATATTTAGTAAACAAACACTCTGCCTTCCTGTTCACGTTTGCTGACATGCTGAAAAACTAGGACGAGTTGACGTCACAAAAAACAGTGGTCAACATGCATAAACGTTGTTTTTGTCCACACTGGCGTCAAAAGCATTAATGACTGAACGCTGGAAAGTTGCGGTTCGTTTTTTCCTCATGCATGGATTATCTTAATATTAATTTTTTGTGTGTATTAAATCAAGAAATGTGATATATATCAGCCGCGTCGGAAGCAAATTAAAAGTGGGGGGGGGGGGCTAGACTTGTCAGAAATCTTGACAAGCTAAAAAAAAAAACCAAGGGGGTTAAGTCTAAATTTGCAAAAAAGTTAGGGGGGTAAGTCCCCCTTCCGACGCCTTTGTATATAAAGGACACGGGACAGTTAACGCGGGAGAATAAACATTCATTTTTAAATAAAGTATGCTCCCCTTATTAAGCTTACCCCCTTGCATACTTCAATAATCAAAAGCAAGTTGAGTTTTAAATACTCTTAATTGCTTGTCGATAAAAATCTGTTTGTTTGGTGTTTTTTTGTTTGTTTGTTTTGGGGTTTTTTTTGGGGGGGGGTTGCTTTTTTTTTTTTTTTTTTTTTTTTTGCTGTACTTTTTCCCCCCTTTTTTGTGGGTTTCCTTTTTGACTCCTAACTTCACATAATCATATGTATAACGTCAAATAACGTTTATGCTATATAATCTCTGAATATCTTTGTTAAAGGCGATGAGATTCAATTAACCTACTATATAAGTATCTCAAATGGGAACGGTTTCGTAAGGGTCAATATTGGACAGACCTGATTTGACAACTTCAATAAACTCATTTAGCCAATTATCCTAGACACAACATTTGAGCATTTCTTTATTCTTTCGATTACCATTACAAAATTAAAAATAAATATTTACAAACAGAATTCAATAGTTATCGAAACATGCGTTTATGATGGGGAAAAGCTAAAATTGACAATTAACCCAGAGAACCAACTATCTCAATTATAGTTTTAATGAATTTACAAAGCTTATTTAATAGCGTAAGTTATCTCTTCTACCAGACTGCTATCCACCGAAACCAAACAAAGGAAGCGGACATAATGACATATTATGGATATGGATTAATGAAATAATGGGATGCAAAATTATCATATATCTCTCTGCATGCTATCGACTAAACATGCCACAGTTTGATAGATTTTGTCTTATGCAAAGTATTATTTGATTCTTTAATAACTTAGTAGACTTATAATTAATGTTACAACGTCAATAACAAGACCTTGGACTTTCGGTAGGATGTAACTATCTTTTTCTTGCGTCAAAAAAAAACAAATCTCGTTTATTTCAGAGAACCATGGCTGAGTGGCCAGCAATGAAAAAGGAAAAAGACAAGCATACGTCACATTGCTGTTTGACACAAATACCCAAAGTCCAAGCTCCTGTTAAAATGGTTCTACATAGAAATATTACCATTATATTAATTATTTTATTTATATATAAAGTCCATTTGGACTTCTGACTAGATTTTCATTTTGTTCCAAACAAGGGCCAGTCTCCTGAAACATTGTATTGTGTAGTTCTTATCGGATAGTTTTTAAAAATACAATACATATTCGATACGATACAAAATCTTATCTTAATCTAAAAATATACACTTACTATATATTTACATTCACTTTCTTTTCCCCTATTAAATTGCGTTGATTGATTTGAGTGAAATTTACGCATAACACAGAAGACCCAATCACCAATTCTGGTGCGTATGAATACAATCCTCCTTCTGTATTTCTCGAAGAACATGACTGTGCGACTTCAAACCTGATCACGACCTGATATTATACTTACGCTGATTAATATTTAATTGATGTAAATAATATTTTAACAGTTTTATGAATTCAGTTGATTAATAGTAAAAGTAGTATTTGAAAAAAAAACCCGTAAAACTACATGTAATTAGAAATGACGATAAATAACAATATTGCATATAAACAAGTTAAAAATTTTTCAAGTCTGCAGATACGTGTTTTATATTATTTAAACGTTTAACCTTTCACAACAAAATATATTGTAATAATTTCACAACAAAATATATTGTAATAATTAAATCAAACAAAGCGGTAAGCCTAGTATAATAAAAAAAACGACAAATACAAGCACCTGTCATTGTGATCATTTATGCAAAGGTGGATAACTCCAATAATTCGGTATCACTTGTATTATAATGTAATCAAAATCAAAGTGTAAATTGATAAAGTTTGATAGAATATTTGAAAAATAACGCCAGTTACATATTTTGTTTGTGTGTGACAAGTAAAATCAATATTCTTCAGTTGTAGCAGCAGTAAAAAATGTAAAAAAAAAAAAAAAAAAAATAAAGATCCGCCACCAAAATGACGACATATGTGACGTAATCAAGTAAAACAAAGGGAAGCTAGCCCTTGTGGTCGCTTGACAGAGGCCATAGACATATGCAGAGGCTTATTGCAAAGTAAGTTTTATTTGTCAGTGACGTACCTGTAATTCTGTAGAGAGAGCTTGTGATCTCTTTGTTTTGGGGCCGATGATTGGGTCAAGCAGATCCACAATTTGTTTTATCGAATCTTTACCGAAACGATATCGCCTCCGAATTTCCTCCTCAGTCATATTTTCAATAGAAAAACGTTCTCGAAACACTCTGTCAGCTCTTCTTCGGCCTAATTGGTGAAACATTACGTTGGCCGCCATTGTTATTTAGCGTTATTAAGCGTTAATGAAGCCCCATTGGCATCATTAAAATATGAGAATTTAATGAAGTTTTAATGAACCCATTCGTTCATTAAAACTTTGATACAACGGAAATTAATGACTCATTAAATGTTTGGTGTTTAATAAAGCTTTAATAAACCATTAAATATTGATACAACCGGATCCAGTTGATTAATTTCTTAGTATACCAAAAGTAAGTTCATCAAATTACAGCATGAAATATGAAATTGTGTTATTAGAATTTAAATCGCTGTGCACTATTTTTGTTAGCATAATTCATCTTTTCCAATGGCTCTTCCGTTAATTGCGTATTACACGTTGATGAGGCAGAGATTTAAAAAATAATAAATCATATTTGCGGAAAATGAATAAATGTTAAAAAAAAACATAAACATAAGCATTTAATCAATATTTTTTGAAAGATGTGGTCTCATAACTGCAACGGTATGTGCATACAAATTTTCATAACGCGCTAGCGCGCGTTATTCAATTTGTATGCACACACCGTTGCAGTTACAGACCACATCTTACAATAAATAATGATTCAATGCTTAATTAAACATACCTTGATCATACCTTGATCTCTAGTGGAGAGAACTAATATAGGCTATTTTTGACTGCTGTTCAATCCATATTCATTTGTATACTTGTATCTTTATTATGAATAACATACTTAAATCTAAGCTTGTCAAAAAAGGGTTTTACAAATATCCCCAACAAGTAATACGATACAAAACTTAAGTTACCAATCATGGTTTGTTTCATCATTTGCTACTTCTGCGTGGATTTTTTTTTCTGACACCAAAAGAAGAACGTTTATAAATAATTTATTTTTCCTTTGTACGCTTATGTTTGTTGCTATGATTTATATAGCAACTTCTCTTTGTTTATTTACTAATAAACGAATGTTAACGATAGACTTCTGTGATTTTCACCTGTGACCATACATGTAAACAACGTGTGAACATATTTTTTATACTATAAAATAAATGAATATTTCATCAAATACCTACGTTGCAGTCGCCTAACCATTAAAATAACTTCACTTTACCTAGCACCTGGTCTATTATTGATATCCAACGAGGAAAGCAGAGATAAAGGTTTAAGTGAACACTTGAATAAATATAGATACGACTGTGACTAAATACTGGCATGCTCTAAAACCTGGCCTGGCTTGGCCTCAAATTCGTCCTGGCCTCAAATTTTGGCCTGGCCCCTAAATTGGCCTCTTCAAATTTTTTTGGCCTCAAATTTTAAAATTTCTCTTTTTTCATTTTCTTAGATGTACAATTTTTATTGTTTTCTTTTAGAAATTGAAAATCCAATGCTTTTTTTAATATAAGGAATAATCAAATGGAAAAATATTTATGACAAGTGACAGACTGTTTAAGTTAAATTGATTTAATCCATGTATAAACACACAAAAATACCTATGACATGCATATACATCACTGCTCTTACTATTGCCAAAGAACGGATTATACCAATACATGTACCAAAGCGATTAACTTTAAAACTAAGAGCCGCGACCCCCCCCCCCCCACACCCCATCCCCCATTTATTAAGAGACTGACCTGATTGATTTCCAAACATTTGTAAACTGGTACACAGCATCAAATTTTTTTCACTGTGTAATGCACTTTAAAATTTGCAGTTTATTACTTTACCTGTCAACACCGATCAAGCCCAATCTCCCTCTCCAGAAGAATTTCGATATCACCCTTTTCTGAAGCTAGTCTGCTACATTGGGGTCAGATTCATTGCCTACCCTGTCATTTAACACAGTCTAATTTAATTAATGACATTTGTAAGTGACTGCAGCATTGCATCCTCCGATGGCATACTCTAAAACCTGGCCTGGCCTGGCCCCATTGGCCTGGCCTGGCCTGGCCTCAAAGTTGGCCTGGCCTCACTTTTGGCCTCAAAATTGGCCTGGCCTCAAATTTTGGCCTGGCCACAAAAATTGGCCTGGCCCCAAATTTGGCCTCGACAAAAATTTTTGGCCTCAAATTTTAAAATTTCTCTTTTTCTCATTTTCTTAGATTTAGATTGAATTTTTATTGATTTCTTATAGAAATTGAAATTTCCATGCTTTTTTAAGGTTTAAGGAATAATCATATGATTTTTTCGTATATATGACAAGTGACCGACTGTTCAAGTTTAATTAATTTAATCCATGTCTAAACACACAAAAAATACCTATGACATGCATGTACAGCACTGCTCTTACTAATCCGAGATTCCTCTGACTCTAACTCCCGCTTTTATCTCCCCCGCACGTCCCAATATAAAAGCGGGGGTTAGAGTCAGAGGAATCTCGGATTATGCTCTTACTATTGTCAAGGTATAGATTATGCAAAAACCAAAGCAAAAAACTAAGAGCTGCCATCCCCTATTCCCCATTTAAAAGTTAAACATCATTTTAAGAGACTGACCTGATTGATATCCAAAACATTTGTAAACTGGTACCGGTACATAGCATTAAATTTTTATCACTGTGTAATGCACTTTAAAATTTGCAGTTTGTTTATATTACCTGTCAACACTGATCAAGCCCAATTTCCCTCTCCAGCAGAAATTCGATATCAATCTTTTCTGTCGCTAATCTGCTACATTGGGGTCAGATTCATTGCCTATCCTGTCATTTAACATTTCACACAGTCTAATTTAATTAATGGCATTTGTGAACACTGAAACATTGCACCCTCGATAACTTGACTCAGTGATGGTCATTAATCATCACCACCTGATTAGAGTAGAGTTTCATGCATGTGTTGTTTGTATATATTTAGGAAACAATTTTTCTCCTATGGGGAATTGTTATTGTCAGAATTTGAACAAAGCAAAACATTTTGTGACCTTTGATGTTGGTAAGAATAAACAAATATTGGCCTCTTCCATTATTTCTTTCTCAAACAAGTTGTTGATAAAAGAAGAGTTACATAGATATTGTCCGATCCTGAGAGCAGTTTGATGTAAATACATTGCAAAAACAGTATGCCATGGTTATACGATGGCAGGGCAAAATCACATTCTTAAGTTCTTCAGAATTTAAAACAGACTGAATAAAAATCTATTAGAATGAATTACTTGACATACTTTTAGTCATAAGTATACATTGTTAGTACTATATTTTCAATTGTAACTATTATTTTAATAGACTATCACTTTAAGACACTAAAGCCACCAAGTGAGATGTTTAATGTGCATTGAAAATAAATCAATAAAAAATCAATAAAATAATTAAATATGTAAAGAAATATAAAAATTAATTTGAGGCCAAAAATTTTTGTAGAGGCCAAATCTGAGGCCAGGCCAATTTTTGAGGCCAGGCCAAAATTTAGGGCCAGGCCAATTTTGAGGCCAAAAGTGAGGCCAGGCCAACTTTGAGGCCAGGCCAGGCCAATGGGGCCAGGCCAGGCCAGGCCAGGTTTTAGAGTATGCCTCCTCCGATAACTTGACTCAGTGATGGTCATTAATCATCACCTCCTGATTAGAGTAGAGTTTCATGTACTTGTATGTGTTCTTTGTGTATTTAGGAAACAATTTTTCTCCTATGGGGAATCGTCATTACCAGAATTTGAACAAAGCAAAACATATGTGATCTTTGATGTTGGTTAGAATAAACAACTATTGGCCTCTTCCATATATTATTCTCTCAAACACGTCGTTGATAAAAGAAGAGTTACATTGATATTGTCCGACCCTGAGAGCAGTATGATCTGGCATACTCTAAAACCTGGCCTGGCCTGGCCCCATTGGCCTGGCCTGGCCTCAAAGTTGGCCTGGCCTCACTTTTGGCCTCAAAATTGGCCTGGCCTCAAATTTTGGCCTGGCCTCAAAAATTGGCCTGGCCCCAAATTTGGCCTCTACAAAAATTTTTGGCCTCAAATTTTAAAATTTCTCTTTTGCTCATTTTCTTAGATTTAGATTGAATTTTTATTGATTTCTTATAAAAATTGAAATTTCCATGCTTTTTTAAGGTTTAAGGAATAATCATATCATTTTTTCATATATATGACAAGTGACTGACTGTTCAAGTTTAATTAATTTAATCCATGTCTAAACACACAAACAATACCTATGACATGCATGTACAGCACTGCTCTTACTATTGTCAAGGTATAGATTATGCAAAAACCAAAGCAAAAAACTAAGAGCTGCCATCCCCCATTCCCCATTTAAAAGTTAAACATCATTTTAAGAGACTGACCTGATTGATATCCAAAACATTTGTAAACTGGTACTGGTACATAGCATTAAATTTTTATCACTGTGTAATGCACTTTAAAATTTGCAGTTTGTTTATATTACCTGTCAACACTGATCAAGCCCAAATTTCCCTCTCCAGCAGAAATTCGATATCAATCTTTTCTGTCGCTAATCTGCTACATTGGGGTCAGATTCATTGCCTATCCTGTCATTTAACATTTCACACAGTCTAATTTAATTAATGGCATTTGTGAACGACTGCAACATTGCATCCTCGATAACTTGACTCAGTGATGGTCATTAATCATCACCATCTGATTAGAATAGAGTTTCATGCATGTGTTGTTTGTATATATTTAGGAAACAATTTTACTCCTATGGGGAATTGTTATTGTCAGAATTTGAACAAAGCAAAACATTTTGTTACCTTTGATGTTGGTAAGAATAAACAAATATTGGCCTCTTCCATTATTTCTTTCTCAAACAAGTTGTTGATAAAAGAAGAGTTACATAGATATTGTCCGATCCTGAGAGCAGTTTGATTTAAATACATTGCAAAAACAATATGCCATGGTTATACAATGGCAGGGCAAAATCACATTCTTAAGTTCTTCAGAATTTAAAACAGACTGAATAAAAATCTATTAGAATGGATTACTTGACATACTTTTAGTCATAAGTATACATTGTTAGTACTATATTTTCAATTGTAACTATTATTTTTAATAGACTATCACTTTAAGACACTAAAGCCACTAAGTGAGATGTTTAATGTGCATTGAAAATAAATCAATAAAAAATCAATAAAATCATCAAATATGTAAATGAAATATAAAAATAAATTTGAGGCCAAAAATTTTTGTAAAGGCCAAATTTGAGGCCAGGCCAATTTTTGAGGCCAGGCCAAAATTTGGGGCCAGGCCAATTTTGAGGCCAAAAGTGAGGCCAGGCCAACTTTGAGACCAGGCCAGGCCAATGGGGCCAGGCCAGGCCAGGTTTTAGAGTATGCCGTATGATCTAAGTACATTGCAAAAACACGCCATGGTTATACAATGGCACTGTAGTCATAAATATACATTGATAATACTATATTTTCAATTGTAACTATTATTTTCAATAGACTATCACTATAAAGCACTAAAGCCACAAAGTAGCATATTTAATGTGCATTAATAATAAATCAATAAAAAATCAATAAAATCATGATATATGTGAAGAAAATATCAAAATAAATTTGAGGCCAAAAAATTTGTAGAGGCCAAATTTGAGGCCGGGCCAATTTTTGAGGCCAGGCCAGGCCAGGTTTTAGAGTATGCCCTAAATACTACTAAACAAATCCCCATCCCCATCGATAATTACCCAATTAGAAATATGATATCATAATAATGAAGGATTTCGAAAATAAAATATGTTTGCGTATGTCTGTGAAAGAACCAATGAGAGTATTGATCCATTATACAAACACTCGTAGCTTTCGAACGGCTTTCAGCGGCCGAGAAAAACAATAGTCAAAATATAGGAGACATTTTTGATCATGTTCGATATAAATTTGAGAATTATCATTATTTTCTACCAGGTATACTATTCCTAGTTGTGTAAATGAATAATTTAAACGGTATTACAAAAAACGTTCAATGACATGGATGAAATTGTTAACGAGCTCAAAACATCCAAATTATTCCTATTACATTCCATTCAACACTCGATCCATGCATCTGCCATGAGAACCTGTGAACGTATGAGATAATCCAGCATTTTAACGATTAACTTGATATATCTTTGTAGGGTATTAAGCCATCAGACGTTAAATTGGGGCACAGGATACAAAGAGTCATGTTTCTCCTTCCGTGTGGGCATGAAAGGGTATTTCTTAGGTAGAAAGAGTCTATGGGAGAACTGTAAACCACAATGAAAAAGGTGAGTCTTGTTTCTAATGTGTATATTAACTATTGACAGGAAAACCCCTCAGACCGGTCTGATTAAAATCAGATCCTCGATCCGCTCCTTGTTTTTCTATTGTTGCTACACGCGCGTACGAACATCTCCTTGTGCATGTAGCGACAATAGAAAACAAAAAGCGAATCGATGAATAGAAAAACAAGAAGTGGATCGAGGATCTGGTTTTTAATCCTCGTGTAGCGACAATAGAAAAACAAGGAGCGGATCGAGGATCTGATTTTAATCAGATTGAAAAACGACCAACTAATTGATACTCTTTGAGTAAATTTTTATAGGATGTCTAATGACTGATTGGTAGTAACTGATCTAATTTATCCTTTGACATCCTTTGACAAATGCATGTAACATATTGGCGATGTATTCTCCAATGAGTCCATCATCAAGATATTTGTTTCCACGTGTTTCCATATTGAGACTAATTTGCTGTGTGTTTGTTATCCACAATTATTTCGTTGACTTTTCTTGACATCCCAAAATTTAAGGATAATCATTGTCCCCAACGTTGATAGTCACATATTTAAAGTTTTTAGATATTTTTCTGGGGGGGGGGGGGGTGGCTAGGGGGAAATGGCACAATACAACACCGGTACAAATAATACAATAGCTAAAAAAATTGCTTTGCAAGCTTTATGTCACGAGTATGTTCGCTCAAGATTGAACATAGTTAAGGACTTCCATGCTGCCAGGACGTCATCAGGCCTTGTAAACTCTCTGCAAGCTAGATGAATTTTGTAATTTTTGCAATCTTCCATGCCAAATAATGTTGAGTGTATCAAGGTTATATTTAAAGTTTGTGCCACGAGTCCAATATAAACGTCGTCTATTGGTATCCATTTCACCAAATGAAAACTGGATGCCAATTTTTTGGCAATGACTGTGCTTACAATGTACGCACCACCTGGAAAGTATGACGGAAGAGTGTCGTTTGGGTAGTCTTTCTTTGATAAATACCATTTATGGTTTGGGTTGCGGTATATTCCCTTTCCGTTCTTTACAAGAAAACCAGTGAATAAAGAGTTTGGGTCTTTTTGAGATTTCAATTGATGCATTATGTTTCTAAGATTAATCTTAAAGTCGTCGTCCTTATAAAGAACGAAATCTGCGTTTGTACAGTGTTTGCTTAACCATCTATATCCCATTATGGTTTTGTGCGTGAGATTCCGATAAGTATCCATGAAGCTTCCCTGAACAATATCACCGAACTTTTCATTTTCTTTTTTTATATTCTCTTCACTGGAGGAAGACTTTCCTAATAGAAACACGGTTTTAATAGAATCCTTAAACTCATTATCTTGTTGATTTTGAAATCGTATCCAATTCCTTAAATGAAAATTATTCGGCGAAGATTTAACCAACACTAAAAGTTTAGTTTTATTTAACGTCCTAAATATATCACATATTGTTGACGGATTCCTAATATATGGCAAATGTGGAAACACTAGCCTTCCTCCAGACTTGATTAGAGGTCTAGTTTCTGTTTTCAAGTCCTTAGGTATCAGGTTATGAGTGGTGTAACGACCAGGCTTGCGAGTGGTCGTAACACTAGAAGATGTTTTGTTGGAAGTCCTATTCAGGTCACTTTGTATCAGGTTTTGGAATCTTTGTGCTGAGTTGGAAAACACAAACATAGTCAGAAATGTTAGGATCACACAGGTGAAAAAGAAATTCCGCAGAAAACGGGGCATCCTCGATACCAGCAAGCCCAGGGACTTCTGCAAAATATTTAGCATAACATAAAGAATCAGACAAATCAAAAGAGTTGTATTCTGTGAAAAAGGAATTCCTGTGTCAGATATTCGAAATCTTTGAAAGACGTAATGAGCTTAATATAAAAAGGCCTTCTGCTGGTAAGCTTTCTTGCATGTATATGGTGATGAAGATTTTACATGTTTTATTAATATATTAAATACTAGTTTACATGTGGGTATTTCAGAATATTTTTATATACAGTGTTCGTATGATACCAAGTGTTCAATAGATACGTTAACAGATTGTCTTAACGTGACGCATAAATCTGGCAATATCAGCACCAATGACGTCATCCTACCAATTTTTGACCTTTCCCATACCAGACCAACGAGTATTCCCGGTCGTAAATATCATGTTTTGTATCAGAATCCAATGGGTTAAGCGTGTTATTTTATTTTTTCCTGTATAAATAACATAATATGAAACTAGAAGTTTAATGTACCGGCCAAATAGAGTGAACTTTCTACGGTCGAAAAACTTTAAATATGTGACTATCAACGTTGGGGACAATGATTATCCTTAAATTTTGGGATGTCAAGAAAAGTCAACGAAATAATTGTGGATAACAAACACACAGCAAATTAGTCTCAATATGGAAACACGTGGAAACAAATATCTTGATGATGGACTCATTGGAGAATACATCGCCAATATGTTACATGCATTTGTCAAAGGATGTCAAAGGATAAATTAGATCAGTTACTACCAATCAGTCATTAGACATCCTATAAAAATTTACTCAAAGAGTATCAATTAGTTGGTCGTTTTTCAATCTGATTAAAATCAGATCCTCGATCCGCTCCTTGTTTTTCTATTGTCGCTACACGAGGATCTCCTCGTGTAGCGACAATAGAAAAACAAGGAGCGGATCGAGGATCTGATTTTAATCAGATTGAAAAACGACCAACTAATTGATACTCTTTGAGTAAATTTTTATAGGATGTCTAATGACTGATTGGTAGTAACTGATCTAATTTATCCTTTGACATCCTTTGACAAATGCATGTAACATATTGGCGATGTATTCTCCAATGAGTCCATCATCAAGATATTTGTTTCCACGTGTTTCCATATTGAGACTAATTTGCTGTGTGTTTGTTATCCACAATTATTTCGTTGACTTTTCTTGACATCCCAAAATTTAAGGATAATCATTGTCCCCAACGTTGATAGTCACATATTTAAAGTTTTTCGACCGTAGAAAGTTCACTCTATTTGGCCGGTACATTAAACTTCTAGTTTCATATTATGTTATTTATACAGGAAAAAATAAAATAACACGCTTAACCCATTGGATTCTGATACAAAACATGATATTTACGACCGGGAATACTCGTTGGTCTGGTATGGGAAAGGTCAAAAATTGGTAGGATGACGTCATTGGTGCTGATATTGCCAGATTTATGCGTCACGTTAAGACAATCTGTTAACGTATCTATTGAACACTTGGTATCATACGAACACTGTATATAAAAATATTCTGAAATACCCACATGTAAACTAGTATTTAATATATTAATAAAACATGTAAAATCTTCATCACCATATACATGCAAGAAAGCTTACCAGCAGAAGGCCTTTTTATATTAAGCTCATTACGTCTTTCAAAGATTTCGAATATCTGACACAGGAATTCCTTTTTCACAGAATACAACTCTTTTGATTTGTCTGATTCTTTATGTTATGCTAAATATTTTGCAGAAGTCCCTGGGCTTGCTGGTATCGAGGATGCCCCGTTTTCTGCGGAATTTCTTTTTCACCTGTGTGATCCTAACATTTCTGACTATGTTTGTGTTTTCCAACTCAGCACAAAGATTCCAAAACCTGATACAAAGTGACCTGAATAGGACTTCCAACAAAACATCTTCTAGTGTTACGACCACTCGCAAGCCTGGTCGTTACACCACTCATAACCTGATACCTAAGGACTTGAAAACAGAAACTAGACCTCTAATCAAGTCTGGAGGAAGGCTAGTGTTTCCACATTTGCCATATATTAGGAATCCGTCAACAATATGTGATATATTTAGGACGTTAAATAAAACTAAACTTTTAGTGTTGGTTAAATCTTCGCCGAATAATTTTCATTTAAGGAATTGGATACGATTTCAAAATCAACAAGATAATGAGTTTAAGGATTCTATTAAAACCGTGTTTCTATTAGGAAAGTCTTCCTCCAGTGAAGAGAATATAAAAAAAGAAAATGAAAAGTTCGGTGATATTGTTCAGGGAAGCTTCATGGATACTTATCGGAATCTCACGCACAAAACCATAATGGGATATAGATGGTTAAGCAAACACTGTACAAACGCAGATTTCGTTCTTTATAAGGACGACGACTTTAAGATTAATCTTAGAAACATAATGCATCAATTGAAATCTCAAAAAGACCCAAACTCTTTATTCACTGGTTTTCTTGTAAAGAACGGAAAGGGAATATACCGCAACCCAAACCATAAATGGTATTTATCAAAGAAAGACTACCCAAACGACACTCTTCCGTCATACTTTCCAGGTGGTGCGTACATTGTAAGCACAGTCATTGCCAAAAAATTGGCATCCAGTTTTCATTTGGTGAAATGGATACCAATAGACGACGTTTATATTGGACTCGTGGCACAAACTTTAAATATAACCTTGATACACTCAACATTATTTGGCATGGAAGATTGCAAAAATTACAAAATTCATCTAGCTTGCAGAGAGTTTACAAGGCCTGATGACGTCCTGGCAGCATGGAAGTCCTTAACTATGTTCAATCTTGAGCGAACATACTCGTGACATAAAGCTTGCAAAGCAATTTTTTTAGCTATTGTATTATTTGTACCGGTGTTGTATTGTGCCATTTCCCCCTAGCCACCCCCCCCCCCCCCAGAAAAATATCTATACACCAGTACCCCCCCCCCTCGAAAAATGGCTTTATAGTAGATTTCCCTACGTAAGGCTGGCTATATAGTAGATATTTCCCCACGAAAAGCTGGCTATATATTGGCATTTCCCGCTGTTTAAAGCCAGGTTAACCCCTCGGAAATCCTACTAAATAGTAGATTTTCCCCCTTTCATCCTTTCGGGCCATATTTATGGTGGACCATTCGTGGCAATATTTCGCAATATCTTGATTAATCTGGTGTGTATCCAATGAAGAAAGGGTGGTAAAATAAAATTATAGCAAAATTTATTACCCCTTCCACCTTTCAAAGGCCTTTTTTTTATGTAAAAACTGTTCAAATTGATGATTTTCAAAACTTTAGTCTTTCGATAAGGTGCAATGATAGGATGAGAAACTGCAGAAATTATAGTTTATCTAATAGAGATAAGTGGGTAAGAAGTACTTTCGATAATGTAATATAATATGTACATACTTATAAATAGCATCAAGTGCACTGATATATTGATATAATTGCAAGCAAATTATAAATGAAACGCAATGTTATACAATGTAAACAATTTGTGAGCAAATGAAATGGTTTTTTACAACCAAAGTTCAGTTTGTTTCTTTGTGGAAATACGTATAGTTAGTCAGAGTCATGAGAAGAAAGTCTTTAAAATGTGAAATGGGGCCTTATCCAACCTTATGTTGTCATCATTCACTGTATGCTAGTTTAAGCTTAATTTCACTTTTCAGTTTGCAATGCAATTTAGAAATATGCTATTAAAAGCGTTTTGAAAAATATGTCTTAGAAAACAGAAAATACCATTTGCATAATGTAAAAATTTCTCGGCAATTTAGAACAATTTTTTAAATCATACATCTATACTTATAAATTAAGGCATTTTGCCAATAAACTACGAAATGTCTGCACCAGAGTACATGTAATTGCTTACACCTTAAGTATTTCATCGCATGTGAGTTGATGTCCATAAGCTATAATTGAATTTTACCTAATAAGTAATTATTGAGAAATAAATTAAAAACCTACTTTCATTTTCAATAAACCAGCCCGAAATAGCAAAAATGAGAGTAAGGTGGTGGACACGCTTTGGCGGATCCAAGTCAGTGGGAATTTGCATCAAAACTTATGCTTGCAATTAAATAATATTAAATGATTACGTAAAGAGTGAATATATTTACTGGGAACTTATTTAGGGTACATAGAAATTAAGATACGACAAATGTTGAATAAATATAGCGAACTACGTAGAAGCGTTAAATAGGGGTTAACTTCAGAAAAGTTTCTACGTAATGTTTGACTGACCTTTGTCCAATCAGATCGTAGCTGGGCGGAGTTAAGACATTGCCGCTCATTACTTGAATGAGAGAGAGAGAATTGAGTAAATTATAGGTGATGCCGATGAAGTATTCATCATTAGTTATAGACTGGCAAACAAATTAGTTAAGATCTATATATTACATGTATATCCTTTATTGGTGTAACTTTATTAAAGCGTTGTAAAAGAACGATTGTGAAAATTTCTTTGGCCGTCGACAAAAGTGTCTTCATACATGTACATGTATACGAATGACGCAACTAACCAACTAAATTTCCTGGCATGGAGTCCGAGAATACGGGCATTAAATATTTTGAAATGCGAACGAATGATCAGTTATGAATTTAGATATAGTAAAACGGAAAGGCAACGCAGGCGGATGTTTAGTGGAAAAATAAAACAATGGCGGACAAATTCGTAAAGAATGTTTAACACTGAGTAACCATGAAGAAAGTTTTTATGTAATAGTTAGATCATATTAAGTAAAATTTACGCGATTAAGAAGGGGCGGAGGGAGCGAAGCGACCGAGCCCCTTCTTAATCGCGTAAATTTTACTTAATATGATCTAACTTACTTAGAACATAACCCACTTTTTCATTGGCTGATCAAAAGTTCTGCGCCAATCAGACATTATCTCTCTTTTGTTTACGGCTCTCTTAGCTGTCAGTCGAAATGTGACGTCGCTGTGAACTTAGAGAAATTCTTAACGATTAAAACCATCACTTAATAGAATATTTAGCGACTGCTGATTGGATGAAAAAGTGGGTTATGTTCTAAACAAAGTAAAGTTACAACCTATGTTTAATTCCAGGAAGATTCGGCATACTTTGATTAGAAAACTAACGGTAACACTTTAATGAAAACAGTTTCTTGAATATTCGTACAGTCTTCGATGTTTGATATTACATGTACTTCGTCCCATTATATATATATATATATATATATATATATATATATATATATATATATATATATATATATATATATATATATATATATATATATATATAGACATCGTTGTTCCCCGGTTAAAGAATTTCAAAACACTTCAAAGTTACATAAATTCATAAGATATACTAGACCTTGATTTGTCACTTTATAACTATTGATAGATAGTTCGCTCATATGTATACACGTCCCTGATCTGAGTCATCTATAATTTACTCCATTTAATAACTAACTAACTCTCTCTCTCTCTCTCTCTCTCTCTCTCTCTCTCTCTCTCTCTCTCTCTCTCTCTCTCTCTCTCTAAAAGAACAAAATTTAGAAAAGAGAAACGATGCACTGCAAAGCCACTCCCTGGTTTGAAATAAAATGAAAAAGTTTGCAGTTTTTTTACAATCAGCTGCAACGAAAAGAATAGAGGCCATATACATGAAGCATTCAAATTTGATTCCCGCGCTTGCGCGGGATATTATCTAGCATACTCATATTGTCGTTTGGCTTTGAAGATTCAAACTCATTACTTAAATATTGGTAGTTATAGTCTGTCTTAAGTTATTGCTTCCATCACTTTTGATGATTTTTAATTAAAATACACATGCCGGTGAAAGAAATGCAGTTGAAATCGATAAAGGGAACAAAATCCAAGATAATTTCATTGACACATTTTCATTTTTCAATCAAAAAAGTTCACAGGAACGGAATTCTCATTTACATATAGGTGACAACTTCCGTCCACCCTTTAGCCTTTTGTCGTATATCTAAGGCAGTAGATGCAATTTAAGGGGTGATTTTTATTAATGGTCGACAGGTGTAATGCACCGTTTTGATTGAATCGATTGTAAGCTTAGATGTTGAATGACCGATCGGGAGACGGAGAGGATCGCAAAATAATTTTACCGATGAGTTTCAAGCAAAACTTCCAGCTGATGTGACAGTTTGAAATAAAGGCGGCGATGGGTACCTTGTGTATTATTAGATATAGAGTATTTATTTTTATTATGATAAAAATATATAACGTCAAGTGCCTGTGTATTTGGTGATGTAGATTTCATTGGCTTTAAATAGAGGCCCATGGGCCACATCGCTCACCTTGCTCATTTTATTTTAGTTTTTAAACATTTTCCAAATATATTTCAAAGTTAATCATTGAACCCCTCCTGGGACCCTAATATTAGTCTAGGGTCACATTTAAATAATTTAGAATCTACATTATTGGAGGATGCTTGCATAGTAGTCTCACAGATTGTACCTTGGTGTTTTTGAGAATAAGATAAGATTTTTTAAACATTTTCCCTAAATATTTCTATGTTAAACTTTGAATCCCTCTCTTGGGGCCCCAGTATTAGTGCAGTGGTCACGATTTAAACAATGTAGAATCTACATTATTTAAGGATGCTTGCATTGTAAATCTCACAAATTGTACCTTGCAATTCTTGAGAAGAAGATTTTTAAACATTTTCCCAATATATTTCTATGTTTAACTTTGAACCCCTCTTGGGCCCCAGTATTAGAACGGGGGTAAAGATTTTAACAATTTTAATAAAAAATCTTCATTATAAATACAAAATTGTGGTGTAAATATTGGCATTTCTGGTGCAGTGGTTCGTGAAAAAAAGGTATTTAAAGATATGCATCCCATTTTCACTGTTTCGCAATTATCTTTCTTTAAAAAGGGTTGTGTATGGGCGGCGGAAAGGGTAAAAAAGACGGTAATGCAAAACGAGCAACTTATTTTTAAAAACATGGTTAAATACGAAACAGACCAGCTTAAAACAAAACCAACAGCCTCTTTTGCAAAATCAACAGACACCGATGCAAAACAAACGATCACCGATGCAAAACCAACAGTAACGCACTGAATTATCGCTAGATGGCGTGCAAAGAGGTATCAGGAGAAATCATACCCTGGAGAAAACGTACCTTTGAATTACAGGGAACATTTTTATGTGCGGATCCAGGATTTTTTCCAGAGAGAAAGGAGGGGTTCGAGGGATATTTAGGTTTGTCAGGGGTGGGGTGGTGGTAGTGGTGGGGTGCCGAAAAAGAATCCTCTTTCCATAAGAATGCTTTTTATTAAGTTTGGTTAAATTTCGCGATCATTGCAGAAAAAAATTTACATAACCTGCTAACGCGGGTTATGTATTTTTTCTGCAATGTCGCCACCTTATATCCCGCATGAATCACCGATGAAAGCATTTTATTATTTAAATTACTAGGAATACGACATGAAACTCTCTCTCTCTCTCTCTCTCTCTCTCTCTCTCTCTCTCTCTCTCTCTCTCTCTCTCTCTCTCTCCATTGAAATATGCTTTGTTGAAATGTAAAGACTGTCACCAACTGCAAAAGGAAACTCAATCTTGACACAACTGTATTATATACCGGAAAATTATCATTTTACAAATATAACGCACATTATTGAATAAAACATTAGACCCACATGTCTTAAATTACCATGAATACAAATCGGCGTAATAAATTGTGTTTTTGGGATTTTACTCTCTCGGTAGTACACATTTCCTCTTATTTATCAGGAGACACAAACTGATTTCCATCGGCTTCCTTTAAACTTCATTGGCCTTGAACCCCCCCCCCCCCCCCTCTTCCGCGTTTCTCGTGTCAATCTTTAACTGCATGTTAATAAAACTCTTTCCACTGAATGGTGTCCAACTGAGATTGAATCGAAATTACACAACTGAAGAATACTTGAATGAGCGAGTACAATTAGTTACCTCTAAATCGATATTTATTTTCTTTCAACTACACAGCCTATTCAACATGTGATCAGAGGTTTTCATCCGGATGTTTGAATGGCACACTGCAAACATTTTAGTAAATAGAGAGAAAGCGAGCTAAAACGATCGTGGATATAGATGAAGGAATCTTCACTTAACTGATTTATAAGTGCACGTCCTAGTCACTGGATCCTTGTGGATTGTGGTAAGCTATCGACCCACTGCTGGAGTCCTACTATTTATGGCGAAAAAAAGGTAGGCTTACACATGTTTAAACAAATGATACACTAAGGAATAAGAAGACAGTCAGTATCTTCTATGTATCAAAATATTTTCATATGTTAATGTTATTGACATATTATGTAACGTTGGCATATTACAGATTGATTTCTCCATGTGCGGATATAGAGGGAGCCGGGGTGCGGGTGGCCTGAAAAAAATTCTTGGATCCGCGCATGTTCTTTTTTGTGACACAGCTATTCAGTATTCTGTTGTACGATTGATTGTGTTACAAATTATATGCTGAGTGCTTGGCAGTTAGTGGTTATTCAAATCAATGAGAGGTTGTTGCATCCTGCATGGTTTATTTTATTTACGGAAGCCCACTAACGCTTGATGATGGTTCTCAACCTTAATTTATTTTGTTTGTTCTATCAATATGTTATGATAAGTAAAAATACATTATATAAATAGTGTCAGTTTGGGAGGGTAACAGTTGAAATTGACATCCCGAGAAAATTATTGTCAACCGACGTCCTTTTTTCGTGTCGGATGTTTCTATTCATATTAATTATTTTTTGAAAGATAATTAAAAATCATTTACTACCGGTATATTTTAGCTCACCTGAGTTGAAAGCTTATGTAGAAGCATCATTACGCAGTGAAGATTCAATTTTGTTCAAATTATAAACCCCGGGGGTAGGGCGAGTCCAGAACGAAGAAGTTGAATATCTTTAAAACTCTTCTTCTTAAAAACATATCCCCGAATAGTGTACATTTAATTTTGTTCAAATAATGATCCTCGGGAGTAGGGTGGGGCCACAATGGGGGCGTTTATATATATATATATATATATATATATATATATATATATATATATATATATATATATATATATATATATATATATATATTATTATTATTATTATTCCCAAATGCTCAAATGCTATAATATATATAGTCTGTCCCAAGATATTTATGCAGAACATTTGGGCGATTTTTAATAAAAATATACATACCTGTGGAAGAAGTGCAATTGAAACCAATGAAATGGAACATTTCCAAGATATCTTCATTGATACATTATCATTTTTCTCGCCAAAAAAATTATAGGAACGAAAACTGATTTCTTAGGGAGATTTATAACGGGAAATTTTTACATCTTTTCTCCATTCGGAAGTCACTCGGAACACCTCGCGCAATTTTTCAACGTTATCATCCGGGCTTGCTGCAATACAAAATCCCCTTAGACATCACATATTTTAGCCGTGTATTGAAACCTGATAAGCTAACGGGGGCGTTTAACTGAGAAATTTTGGAAATATTTCATACTTTTGAATGAACATCGTTTGAACCCTGAGGTATTTATCAATATTGAGTAATTAAGCAAAATGTGAATCGAGGATATCTTGGAACAGAGTATAGTATTACTTATAGGCAATAATCTTGACTTATTGTTGATTCTCAATTGATTGCTAAGACTATTGCCCCTTGGCAATTCTTTGGCTCCACAACGGGTTGAAAGTTCGATGTAATATTACATACATGCGTGTGTGCTTTGCTCAGGTGAGCGATGTGGCCAATGCCCGGCCTCTTTTGAAGAAAAAAAAACCATATGCTCTGATTGGGGCAAAACGACATTTTTGTATTACTGTAAAATTTTTGCCTAGAAATCTATTTTTATTTTTTTTTATTTACAGAATATACATACAAAGCCTCAAACTCAATGTAGGCATACATATTGATATAAGTAAACTAAATGTAGGCATATATATTAATATAAGTTGTAGAACTTGTTTATCAATCGTTGTAATATAAATACAGTTCAGTAAAGTTCAGTTTAAACTGAATTTACCA
The DNA here is from genome assembly GCA_020458035.1 of Magallana ariakensis. NCBI lineage: Eukaryota > Metazoa > Mollusca > Bivalvia > Ostreida > Ostreidae > Magallana > Magallana ariakensis. Next base: position 17,291,561 of record CM035814.1, read on the forward strand.
GAGGCGTGTTGATTAGAGGAGATGCTCTCGAGCGTCAACCATAATTTGTGTTTCAGTTGAAGAAATGTTGGCTAGCGCTTGCGTATTCTCTTTTGAGAAGTGGACAGTTACAGGCATAGCCTACATTCATTTCTCTTCTCAAGCTCACCCTCAAACCCGGAAACGGTTTACTCTTCGACCCATGTTTCGACTCTAGTTTCTCTGATTTTTCGTACTGTCCACTTCTCAAAAGAGAATAGCGCTTGCGAGCACCCGCTTTAATTTGCTGAATACGCCTCAAATATACGTTTTAGGAATGAATACTATGTCTGTCGAGTTAACGAATTTATAAGCTAGGTCGGAAGGGGAAGTATATAAACCGTAAGGCTTATAAATTCTCCATAAATATTTATATAATACATATTTCTTTTCACTTTTATTCGTTGGAATGATTCATGTAATTTAACTATTGTTTATGTTTTCTTCCCACAGGAAAACTCGCAAGAAGAAAGCTTGCTGTCATGATTGTTTCGTTCTATTTGTTTTCCTTCTCAGTATGGCTTTTCTCAGTGTTGTGTGTTACTTCAAGACTGTTTCATTTATACAATCCAAAATGCGTCACTACCAGTTGGACAAGACTCCTTTAACGAAGGATGAACTCCTCAAACAGTATGATTTTACTCAGTCCCAAACCTCTCACCCCGTAATACAGTACAACCTCCATCCAAAGCGTCTTTGTGAACACTTTGACCTAGATGCCACTCATAGTCGTGTGTTGATCTGTGTGAAATCGTTACCTGGGAATTTCCACTTGCGGGAGTGGCTAAGGTGGACCATTAAGTCAAATAGGGAATTCAGCGGAAATTTCCCACTTGTTTTTCTCATTGGTCAGCCTTTAAACTCTTCTACGAACGAGCTAATTAGAGAAGAGAGCAACTTCTACGGTGATGTCGTTCAGGGAAACTTCACAGACGCGGGATATAACACTACGTACAAGGCCGTCATGGGATTCCGATGGGCAATCAAGAATTGTCACCAAGCTCAATACATCATCTTCCTAGATGAACTGTTCAAAATCAACTTAACGAGTACTTTAACTTTTTTGAGAAATGAAAGCACGCCAAAATCCTTCTATATGGGACATTTAGTAAAAAAAGAAAAGAGAAATATTGTTAAAGAAAACATCCGATACATTCCGAAAGAAGAATACCCTCTTAGTTACTTACCTCCTTTTGTGTCCGGTAATGCTTTTATAGTCAGTATGGACGTAGCTAAAACGCTGGAATATCATTTTGATTCCGTGAAAATGGTTCATCTAGATGAAGTATTCCTGGGCCTTGTTGCCATGTTTAGTGACGTCATCTTAATGCATTCAGATTTAGTGACGTTAGAAAATTGTGGCAGTTTCAAAGAGAAATTAGCCTGCAACATGTTCTTAACTGTTGATGACGCACTACAAGCCTGGATGGAGTTTACAAACAGTAATGTGCGTTTATAGTATTTGGTACAGTGTTATTTTCAATTTGTTTTTATTGAAATAATAAAATATCAAATATAACTATTTATTTCGACTTTCTACAATTCGCGTATTTGACTTTTTGCGATGTTTTAAAAAGGGATTTTACTCGGTTGGCTTGGTCGATTATAATCGGAGGCCTAAGTCGAGCGATCGTCGAGTACTCGAAGATATATACTATTTGAAACCATTAGTCCTTTTTAAATCAAATATTGCTACTGCCACATGCATCCTATCTTCAACTAAAGAACATTAAAAAACTTATGATAACATACTAAATGTATTGATAAAAAAATTAATTGAAAAGTATTTTATCTAGAAAATATCCCTTAGAAAGTGTTCTGGCTTTTCCTTCTTTTTTTTTTATTGTGACGCTTACATATAATTAAGCTCCGCATCATCTTAGGCAAACCAAATGTGACCTGTTCCACGGTAAGTCATTGTCAGTGCCTAATCAACAATCAAAGATTAATGATTATTTAAACAAACGCCTTGAGATCATTATTGATATGATCAAATTTTTGATTATGCAAACATCTAGTCCAATATATAATAGATTAGAAGAAACACAAATTATTCTCGAATACATGTTTCCTTAAGTAAATCAAAAGAGATCAAATATAAGCCGCTTCAAAAATACACCAGGGACATCAATGGAAAAGAATGTAACTTGCGGATCAAACATGTCGAGCAAAGAAAACTGTTTTCTACATTCGTAGAACAGAAACTGCCGCGTTAAGAAAAAAAGTAAACTTTTTTAAAAGTATATTCACTTTATTACGAGTAATCGACTAAGAACAGTCATTTTAGTCGATGATCGGTGTGACCGAGCGATAGTCGAGTACTCGTTGACATCCCTAGTTATATGATTAGTAAAAGAATACAACAACATTTGGTAATATTTTACTTAGATATGTCGTAAGGCAATTATGTAAATTGGTCAGTTGTGTCAGATAACATCTTGGCTTTTGATTGGTTAGAGATTTCCCGCGGTATGTTGGTGTTTGTGTCATGGTTTGGCGGGTAGATCGATTCATATAGTCAAGAGGGACGGTCGACATTATGGCCTCTTAGACATTTACTTTTTTTGTACATATACATCAAATTGCCGGACGATAGTTTGACGATACTGATGAGTAGTACACCGACAATATCGACTGTAAGTTGACTTTAATTTCTTCTTTTCTAATAACTTTTATTTTGGACTTTTATCTCATTTTCATGTGTAATATACTGAGTTCAAATATGTAAATAATAAATCAAGATTATTAATGAATATTTGAATTTAATTCATGAAATACTGCACAAGTTCGTATATTATTAATAGGTCAATGGGCTAGACTAAGTGTACGAACCCTGATTCATAACAGGTACACGTGTATATATATTCATATTCTATCGAATGTACATATTTATTATCTATAAATGTGTTTGTAAATTATTTATTAAATCATTATTGTTCTCAGATGCGCATGTTATTAATATTACGATGTAAGGGAAACAACTCTTACTATAATTGTCAAATACTCGGTATATCACTCAATGTTTTAAAGAAGTCAATTTATATGTAAATCCATAATATATATTCATATGAAATATGTGATAATTATGCTCATTATTGTTATTGATATTTACAGGGTTTAAAATTATAAACCAGCATTTATACATTATTAAAACCTTCGAATCCAAGACGCAGGACTTTGTCTTCACTTTAAGAAAACACTGCTACATTAAGCGCCTAGGTTGGGACCTTGGTAATCTCTGGTGATTGAGAGAGATTGTCTTTAGTACTTCACCCCAAAGGTGTTGGGATGACTTTGGTGACAAATTTACCGACGTATTGTTTTTTTTCAAAACGTTCAATTGATAATTTTTAATGTATAGCGTCTCATCTCTCCACGTTTTTTTTTTATTGAAATAGGTTTGTTTTTCATCAGACCTTATCTAGATTATGAGAAAAATATGGAGCACAGACCCACTCTATAAAAGAAGAGGCCTTGAAGTTATAAAAAAATGACACTATTTGGAGGTTTTGATAAGTATACGCCTGTTTGAGTCAACATATACATTGTAATGAACATATTTAAAGGTTAAAAATCGATGTTATGTTAAATACATATTGTTCTGAATATTTTTTTTAAAACATCAATTTATTGATATTTTAATTTTACAGTATCTTATCCGTCCGTGTATAGGCATTTTACACGCCTTATCGACCCATTTTTTTTTTTTTTTACAAAACGACAAAAAGTTCAATTTGTATATCCATCGTGAGGAAATTTGCAATATCTATGTAAAATGCATGGATACCATTTTTAAAGTTTGAAGGACAAATGACACTTTATGATGAAAAAATACTTTGAGGCTGAGGGTCAGAGAACCTTAAATCATAATTATTTTAAAATCTTTAATATAGTGGGCCTTGTTATAAATACAAATTACATTCCGTTGCTTAGAAACGTTATACTATTTTTGAGTTATTTTTTGATTTTTATAAAACAATTTTCATTTTAATTTTGAAAATTTCCCACAGCAATATCTAGACCCAAGAGGTAATACAGTCGTAGCTTTTAGCTAACGCGGGTTATGTATTTTCTATGCAATGTCGCTACCTTCATAGCATCAAAACTTTTGACTAAAGTTGAAAATTTTGCTTTTGTGTGATTTCATTACCAGAATGTTAGTTAATCTATAGCCTATTATAAATAAGAAAAATTGGAAATCTATACCGGTATTACAGTTAATATACAATTTATACACAGCATATATACAATTTCAGGCACGTAGCATCGGGGGGGGGGCACTTTTTCTCGCAGCAAAGATTTTTCTTAGATTTACATAAAAAAAATTGAATTATCATGGAGTCACCTTTTGGGTAGTATGTAAAAATTGAAATGAAACTAAGGATATTAAGAGTGAAATTGACTATGCTACTCCCCCTCCCCCCCCCCCCCCCCAGAATAAGGATTTTTATGATTTTGGGAAGTTCCTTTTTTTTCATTTGCTTAGGTCTTTAACATCCCACAGCTGAAAGTCTAATCTCTTGTTAAAACGGTTATGGAACCGTTTTAAAGACCAATTTTATATCCGATTCAGTTGGCGAGAAACCCCTGGAATTTGTCATGCTTACGTGAAAATATTTTTTTGGATTTGAAACGGGGAAAATGTGAACAAAACACTCGCTGTCAGATAAAAAGCATTACATTTTTTTTTTACAAGCATCCGCACTCAAATTAGTGTAAATGTTTGGTGCTGCACCATATAGTTAACACTATTTATTGCATATCTCAAAAATTAAGCATGTAGATATCGAGTCCTCTTTTCGGAGAAAATTATATAGATAAATAGTTTGACTTTATTCTAAAATAAAAAATTAAAACAGTCAACTTATATATTTTTTTTTAATACACACATTTAATTTTTCTCAATATTTTCTATACAACCAACTTAACAAAATCATCAGTCATTAGATAAATACAATAGTAGAGACATGTAGAAATTAGATGTATTCATCCCAGTATGAGCGTTTATACCCTGGTTTGCCCTTATCCCCTTTAGGTCCTTGGGGTCCTTTAGGCCCCCTCGGACCTCGATCTCCAGTGGGTCCTTTAGAGCCTTGGGCTCCGGGATCCCCTGTTGGACCCTTATCTCCTTGAGGTCCCTGGCTACCTGCATCCCCGGTTTCCCCTTTATCACCCTTCTCTCCTGTATTTCCTGTCTCACCGCGTGCTCCTTTCAACCCTTTAGGTCCCCTGGGTCCTTTGTCACCTATGTCACCTTTTCTTCCAACTTTTCCTCGCGGTCCAACGTCACCGGTGTCTCCTTTCATACCTCTCTCCCCTTGATCTCCCTTAAAACCCTTTGGACCCCTAATTCCACGCAAACCCTTGTAGCCCTTAGGACCCATCTTTCCTGTTCTTCCAGTCATGCCAGTATCGCCAGTCATTCCTTTATCGCCCTTCGCCCCTTTCATTCCAGGGTCCCCCTTGTCACCCTTATCACCTTTCGGACCCGTCTCTCCCTTTTCCCCAACTTCTCCAGGCCTGCCTTGAATTCCTTTAATTCCTTTTTCTCCTCTCGGTCCAACATCTCCAACGACTCCTTTCATTCCCTGGTCCCCTTTCTGTCCCTTGGCACCTTTAAATCCCCGAGGTCCCCTGTGCCCCCTCTCTCCTTTTTCCCCAGGGTCTCCTTTCATACCATCAGGACCCTTGGGACTTTGGTTTCCAGTAGGTCCTTTATTTCCTGTTTCGCCTGTTTGACCTTTCTGTCCAGTTTTACCCCTCGGTCCTCGGTCTCCTCTGTCGCCTTTCTCGCCTTGGATCCCGCGGTCACCTTGAGGACCTTTATCACCTCTTTGGCCTGAGTCACCATCTTCTCCTTTCGGTCCGGAGCTACCAAGTAATCCTTTAGGACCTGGGGGTCCGGGCTTCCCTGGCTTACCTATTGCAATTTGAAAACGTGTTGTAAGTGCCATGTACATGTTAGTAGAAGATAATGGAAACAATAAATTAAAAACTCAAAATTAACTATACTTTTATGTTCGATATAAAACACAACAAAATATAATCAACAAATAATGCAAATCATATGCCAGCATATATACATTCATAAAAGAACATCTTTAAAGTATATATAGATATAATATAGTTGGTTGCGAGCATGTTTCCTCACCTGGTATGGGCCCGTATGGAAGTTTGGCAATTTTTGCTTTCAGATGAATTATTGTCGATTTTAGTATGATAATATTTTTACGGATGACTTTTAACTCCGCCTCGCATCTCTCTTCGTGGCTGCCGTAGGGCCAAGAACTAGCCGTGGTCAGCGCCACTAATGTAGCAAAAAACAAAGGAATAGCTAGGTATCTCCCCGTCATCACTCCTGCTGTGTAATGAAGTCCGGAAACCTTGGAGACTCAGAGAAGAGTAAAGCACTTGGCCCCACGCAAACGACTAACTAAAATTTGATATTCCAAAATACTACAGATGTGGATTATTACTTATGTTGTTACATGTAATATCTTAGCCTCTTTCGTCCCTTTACTTGTTAAAATTAATGAACCCCGTTAATCCTCGTGTACATGTGTTTATAATGTTAAGATATACATGTAGATATATATGTTCACGGCTCCACAAAAAGCAAACCGGTACATTATGGCAGCTGAAATATCTTGTTAAAGAAAAGATTATCTGAGATACTATGCCTATATCAGTATTTGCGGGCATCAATTTTCGTTGATCTAGTAGAAATTAAAAGTTTTAAGGATTCAAAAAATTTGTGGCCAATGATTTTATCAATACAATATGTTATGAAATACTGCGGTTCATTGAACTTTTAATTTCGTTGATCAACAAAACAACGTAATATACGAAAATGTGTTTTAAACGAATATTGGTTAATCCGCAGTAATTTTAGTGTTTTGAGCTGATGTTTATTAGAAAGAACACTCGAGACGGGATTATAGATACTTGAAGAGGAATGTTCTCCCAACCTCAACAACGGCAATCTCTCAGTTTGTTTCATCCGATATGTATCATATATTTCAAACAGAATTTTTTCTGCATTCATATTCTCGACTTAAACGAAAACCAAAGGTTATAAAAATTGATAAAACCTATCAAATACTTTGAAAAGACTGTTGCAATTAAATAATTCTCAAAAATAAATCACCAAACAGTCTAAATTACACGTTTCTCTTTTTTTTCTGCGGTGAAATTTACAGTATACAAAAGCTAGATACATGTACAACAATGTACAACAATGTACGCTTTACGTGTAAAGCTACTTCGTGAAAAATAAGTTTGCATGCTCCTGGTGCAGCACTGCGTGTACAATGTTTGATTGGTGAACTACGTTAGTACATATGTACTACCCCTGAACCTTTGTGATCAATATATAGTGTATAAAACAGTTACTGACAGATGTGTGAACCGTTTTATGTTTTTTTTATCCCACCTTACAGGTGAAGGAACATTTTGAAGAAAAAAACGAGTAAAATCAGTTAAAAATGTGGTTACAACTCCATTGGCAAGGCGTGACCGAATCCTTGCCACTTTTTCTGTTTAATCATTTTTCATTGGCTTAAACAGCAATCAGTGAACAGTTAAACAAATTTCATACACGAAATCAAATAGGATACTAAAGATTAGCCAAAAATTCATTTCGTAATTTAAAACTACATGTATGGTATATATATATACCATCGTAGATGGTCCACTTCTTTTATGTTTTCAGATTAAACAATATTGCACAATTTGAAAACAAAGGTTTCTTTTAAAAATAGGTACCGGTATTTGTCGACAAAAGAATCATAGATGATGTTTGACTCTGTTTATATTTGTTACCTAACATGTACTAGTACGTACTCAAAATCAATTTCAATTACACCAATATTCAACACACATGCACAAGTAATTTATTCTTGCATCAACACTTTTTGAATTTTTATGCAACATTATTGCATCTGTTCTCTTTATTTTTCAACCTTCTTTCAATCATTCATAACTACATTGTTCCTTATTCACTTTTTTATTCTTAGTTGCTTTAAAGTGTTTTGACTAAAACATGAAAGGAATAATTTTACTTCGAAGTAATCGAATTTGCACAGACAAAAGACTTCACACTACCCCATAGTCTGTGACTGTCTGTCTTACGTCATTCAGTCATCTGTCACGTGACCGCTGTTTTATAGAACTCACAGGAACGGCTATAGCTGTCTTCCCAATCGAACAAAGGGAAATAATTCAGCTCCGTTTTAGCTTTGTTGTAAGAAAAGCTCCATTTTTTGTTTGCGTATCGCACAGTTGAGGACGATATGGGAAGGTTTATTTGTTTCAGAGGAGAAATCAACCAAACAATCCATTCTAATAACAAAACGATCGCCAGGATCAGAGTATAAGGAATTGGTCTCGAAGAAAGCCTGCCTCCATGGAGTTTGATAAAGAGTTCACTGAATTTGAACAACTGCATGAGCGGCGTCTCATCTCCAATGAAGTAAGCTTCTCCTCCAATAGAAGTATCCTGACGAAGTGTCCTTAAAGCGCACACAAAGCCCCAAGCCACATTACCTACATAGGCGTACTGGCTAACCGCCTGAGGACTTTCAAAGTGATATAAAATGCCGTCATGTTTCTGCGCATTGCGAATGACTTCAGTCACAAAAATGGTGTCAAGTTCTCCATACAATACTCCTGGTCGAAGAACAACTGTTCGCAAACGATCGCCTGAAATTATGATAATTTTACGATGATACATATACATTTACTAGTATTATACATAAAAAAAACCTTTCAAAATTCTTTTTATCGTCATCAAACTTCAGGGTATGAAAGGCCATAAATATGTTTTCCTGATCACAAACACAGTAACAAAAAGAAGTTTTGTTTTTAGAAATACCGGTAGGGATTATCCTATCATTAAAAATATCGATACCGTTTTTTAAACATGATCCGTTTTTTTCCAGCACAATTTGTTCTGCCTCAAACTTTGTCCTGGCATAATCTCCAAAGGCCAGATTGCATGGTTCCACTTTGTAAGTTTCGTCAATCATTATCTGGTCCGTCAAGTCTACAGCCGTGTCCTGTGTAGAACACGTTATGACTAACCCAACGTTAGCATCTATGCAGGCGTCTAGCAATAAAGCAGTGCCTAAAAGAAGAAATTATATCAAATACATTTCTCTACGAGCTGATCTCCTGTATGGTCATTTGCATGTTGACAACTTTATCTTTGCCACGTAACCTTGAAGTTAAAACATTTTCATGAATTAGCAAACATCTGATGCAAGGATTGCCACCATTGTCCATTACCTAAAACACTTCCGATGATATGTAGAAACTGGTAACAGATATTCTTAAGACTCAGTGCCTTAATGACTACATATGAAACTCTCTAAGGTTTAAAACCAATATATAATTGTATGATCACCTTTGACATTAACCTCTTGCATGGCCTTGACATTGGGGAAGGTCGTTACACTGATGACTGCCGCTAGGTGGATTACACAGTCTACCTTCTGGACAGCTTTTCGGACCACCTCGGGGTCGGTTATTGAACCAGTGATACATTCTATTGGAATTTTCGGCTTGTAATCTAAAAATCAAGAAAAAACCCACAAACCATAGCTTGGTAGACGAACGGATTGGAATGTATCCAGAAAGACATCTTTTTCTTAAAAAAAAACAACTAATCGTGCAATTTTTTTTAGTGTATACATATTGTAGAAATATTACGAACCAAGTTTCTGCACAAATGTATCTTTGTCAAACAGGACTAAATAAGTCACAAAGTCTGCCGCTTTTTCGTGTAGAGTCTTGACCACGTGTTGACCCAGAAACCCACTGGCGCCCGTCACGAGTGCCGTACAAGGCATGTCAAGTCTGCTTTAAAGATTAGAGCTACCTAAAACCATGAAAAACTCCCAGTTTAGTTTTAATACAACACAGATATGATTCAGATCATTCACTCTCAGAATAGGTAAAAATATCCCATTATTTACGACTTAATTTTTAAACGTATATGCAGTACCGAATTATTCATATCTTAAAGACACGATAGTGCTCTCATACACAGAACGTCTATACATGTATAATATTAAAAAAAACAACCATATTTCTGGACATCCAAAAACCTTGCTCTGAAATTCCGACTATAACATTGGTGAACAGTCATGTGTGTTCGGTACAAAGTACCAGTATTGACGAGTACAATCGCCGATGTTAGCTGGCACTGTTAGTTTACCTTTCAAGTTGTTACAGGTAATGCCAGCGTCGCTTCATCAACCTCCTTGTCCTCAAATGAACGAGGGCTCGTTTATTCTCATTTCTACGGACAGATCGCTTGCAATAGTTGCATTAAACTCGGTGGACTTTTACCGGTATGAAATATCTATTGTTGTCGTTACTGGGGGTGTTCTTCTCTTGTACGGCAGCCTAGTCAGGGCACCATTACCGTTATTCTAACAGTGATCACCAATGTTTAATAGTAAGTCGTTATATAGTTAAAATATACTTTATAATGTTTGAAATTTTATTTGCAGAGCCTTTAGATGTTTAAAACACCTGGTTTAATGAATAAACATTTCATTTTTCGACTTGTCTCATATAAACCCCATTGTGTATACTTAAGAAATAAAGTACGAGTTTTCGTGAATGTTGCAGAATAACCTCCGAGGTCGAGAAATGTTGTTTTGAAATACAAAAGCCGAGGCGGTAGCCGAGGCTTTCATATTTCAAACAACATTTCGAGACCGAGGAGGTTATCCTGCAACATTCACGATAACGAGAACTTTATTTCTATTCTACTAACAGCCCAGTATTTCTACAGATCGTTTCTCCTATAGAGAGACGATCTAGGTCATTTTGACGGCTGTTCCGTGTAACCTCAACGGTTTTGTTAGTAATGTTTACATATACATGTATGTATCGATCAAAGGAATCACATGCAGACGACAGAATTTTTCTTTGGATTTTTAATACTCTTAACTTATTTATAAAATATCTTTGAATCATATTCCTAATATTTTATAGGCAATTTAATACGATTATTACTACTTCACGTTATATATTTTATGGGAAAAAAACACGCAGTGAAAATGTGCTAGGGAGGTGCTAGAAACAGCCGCATTGATCATTTGAGGCAATACACATCGTTTTGACTGGAACTAACACGTGAAATTGACAATGGTTTTAAAACTTGTTACAGTTTGAAGTTGTACTTTCATGATCAGTGCGAGACAAATAGGTATTTCTGAACTGATAATTTACTGATGACGTTCGTGGTATATTGGAGAATAATGTCCGCGGCACCTCTTTGATCTCGGAAATAACTGTAGTAGAATTTTGGATAACCGTTTATTCGGTCGGTACAATGGTAACAGGCTGCAAAATAGGCTGTAACCGGTTAGTTGTTAACAATCAATAATTATTATGGTTTACCACAATTTCTTAACAAATTAGATTTTTTTTCGATACATTAATATCTTTTATGAAGATTTTCTCTTTTTGCTTTGAAAGCACTTGGCAAATTTCCACCAATCTTGACAAAAAAGCGTCATTTAGTAAAAAGTATAGGCGATTTAGCACAACAGTTTACTGAGAATATAATTTAGTATGAGGAATAAACCCATGGGCACCAGAAAGTGGACACAACGGGGGGGGGGTGTCAAATTTAACATAGAAATGTGTAGGAAAAGTTTTTGTAAAAAAAATGTTATTGTTTATAAATCTAAAATGAAGACATGCTACAAGTAGTAGGAATATTTTTAAGTCTATGCGTAACACATTCCCTGGGGGTCAATATAGGATCACATTGATAAGGGGGTTGGCATATTTTTGATACAGTTATTGAAGGAAATCTTGCAGAGAAGATTTAATAGAGGTCATTACTTGTGAAATTAATCTTGACGCAAGTTATTATTTAAAAATTCAAGTTGTTTCTACAATAATCGTCGGGTTTAGGTATATGACACAACCCCTCCGCCACCCCCACTGTTTCTCGAAGCAGACATTTTTCTTAAAATAACACATCGATAATTGAATTTTAAAGGACCCCCTCCCCCTTTCATTTTTTGGAGAATGTAAAAAAAAATATAGGAAAAATAACAAAACCGTTTTCTTTTTAAATTGGTTCATTTTCATTCAATCTAAGTAAAATTATACCTTTCATCACGAGTGACGAGCGATAGCCAGATAAATCAAAGTACTGAAGTACTGACTGGAGTTGATTTTATCGATTATTTATTTTAAAATCAACGAAATGTTATTTTGCATGCCAAGTAGTTTCCTACAAGCAATCTTGAGAGACTCTGCTTGTCGGAGATCTACGGAGACAGCCGAGCGTCTGGTTGAACGAGATTATATTGAACTCTGGCGTAGGAATACATTCAATGCACGACTACAAAATTATCTAAATTGTTCGTACTATTTAAAATCTGACTATTTACAATGTATCTATAAATAATTTTCCTTAAAAAACAATGCTTTAGAACACATTACATCGAATTTATCGATTTTGTTCAAGACCTAAATGTTGTAAGCGGTGTCGATTTGTGCTTAGGTCCAAACGGTTTGCATGAGTAACTGCATAGGAGAGTTGATTAAAATCAACTCCCAAAATGAGCGAGTTGAAAGTGGGAAAATTTTAAAGATAATATCAGTGCATGAATGGATATTGAAATGGTTCAAGATTCTAATTATGGGAAATAATTTTCCTATAATTTGTTCACTGTCTGCTTTTACATCTTTTCATTAACATAATATCTTGAAAGGAGCTTTATGCTATCTCTTAATTTGCATTCACTCTTATGTCAGCATATTTAAATAACGGAATTCAGCCTTGTTCAGCATAAAGAACAAAAATAATCCCCCACCCCAGGGGACATGAAATTTCAGCAGGGGTCTTGTCTTTCTAAATATGCAAATAACTATTTGGCCCCACCCTAGAGTCAAAACCCCTACCCCAAGGGACATGATATTTAAAAATTTTAGCTGAGGGTTTTATGGTCTTTCTAAATACGTGTATGCAGTCAGTTTCTATTCAGTGCCCGCAGAGGTGGTGAAGACGATTTTTGAACAATATATACATTAACACTATATGACCAATTTGACCACGCTCTAGAGTTTTATAATATAAGGCTTTATGGTCTTTCTAAATATGCAGTTTCAAGTGCCATTTGGCCCCGCACTAGAGTCAAACCCCAACCTGGGGGACATGACATTTACAATCATAGTAGAGGGCTTCTTGGTCTACATAATTTTCTCTCAGATGTGCAGAAGTATAGAAGAAATTTGAAAAATGATCAAACTTTGGAAACTTTTGCCCTGCTCCTGGAAAAGAATCGGCCAAGTAGTTTTCAAATGTTTTATTGTTAATGCACGACGCCGGACGGAAACCATGTTGGTTTTTAAAGTTTTTTTCTTCATTTCTTTAAAATGTCCATCTTCATAAAGTGAAACATTAAGAAACCTGCTGATATGAAGGACTTCATTAATACCATGAACACCTCGGTCATATGGGCCACTATGGTGGCTTGATGACATTGGGGGCATTTTATGTGAACAGAGATATATAGATTTTCCTCTCATAAATGCAACTCCTTCCATAATTAAAATTAATAAAGGGCAATATTCAATATATTATAATATAATTGTTTGACTCAGTATTCTCCTGCCTGTTACTCTTTTCAGTATACTAAATTTAACCTTGTTCAGAGTTAAGTTTCATTGAAGTATTGGATTTACCAACAAAAATAATTCGATTTACCAACAAGAATGTTAAGTAAATCTCTAGGTTTTTGTAGACTGGATAGTCTGCCTTTGATTCCATACGCTGCCTCTACGAGGCGCGCTCGTAATCAATGACAGCGAACCAGTCTATAGGTTTTTGGCGATCCGTCCGTGTTCAGGAGAACAGAATCCATCGTCAGAGAAGGCATCTGGTCGAGGAGCCAACACTTTTTCGAGATATGCGTCCAATATCATTTACTTGTTTCTTTTCTTTTGAGATAATACATTTAGCCAGTAAATTCATAATTGAATAGCTTACTAAGCCTCCATGGCTGTTCAGTGCAAATATCCCCTTTTTGTTACTTTCCAATATACAATTTGTTTGATCTGTGCAAAATTCGGAATACGTCGTTATTATTCACGATTTCAAAGAGAAAATGCTGGGACCGACATAGGTATATGTCTACTAGAATTTGGTACCAAGTGCAATGTTCATAAACCTTTGTATGAATCAATGGTATAAAATCATCAATAAAAACACAGACATTCTGAATATACCGTTTTTATTTCAGTTGACTCTTTTTCACAAATACACTATACAAAGGTCAAGACATAATACCTTGGGTGAATCAGAGAGAATCAGGTTATTGGTCGGTGAAGGTTATGTGTGCTGAGAAAGAAAACAATGAAGATTTTTCCCAAGGTTTTTTTTTTTACAATGTCCACAGAAAACGTGGTCCCCTAATGACATCATACTCAAGTCAAAAAAGTTCTTCACAGGTCAAAAAAAATCGACTTGAATGACTTCAAACAAAACCCCGACATCACATATTTCACCTACTTCAAGAAAAGTGCGGACTTGGCCACATAGAAACTATTCTTTGGCACATATTTGCTTTTCATTACTTTGCCATAATGGTTTGAATATACCCTTTGTAAAGTCGCCACTTCAGTCAAATAAATAAACTAATCTAAGTTAGTCTACTCTACTCAAAATAGAAATACAGGTCACATAACAAAGGCTCTAAAACAAATTCTGAATTCAGTACGAGAACTAGGAAGCAGACGAATACTCCGACATAACTGTACATTGAAGGGACTAGGGTTTGGTATTCTTCGGTCATCTCTGCCCTTAAAGTGTGGTTTTTAAGATTTCATAAAATATATTAAAACACACCATAAATATACGTATTACAGGTTTTTGTCCTATTCTATATTATTTGTTCTACACTAAGTACCCATATAGGCCACACATATATATTCCCCACAAATAATAAACTCTTACAAAAAGCATTGACATCCACACCCAGACTTGGTGAGATTGAATGCCAATATTTACTTTTAAACACCAACTATTGCACTATAACTTAGCACCTCAAGGCAGATCTATGGCGGGAATTCTCTTTTATCTAAATGTTGAGATGCGTTTCCCCCAAGACATCAACATAAACATGAACCACAAGTTAGAAGGGCCTTATACATATATATGCCTTGTGTGCATTGAGACAGTGCTTAATGAGGCGATTCCATGGCACAGAAGTAGCTGCAACTTGGAAACTTGTGATCCTAGGCTACTAATTCTACAATTATATAGTCTTTACACATGTACCTATGCTTGTTACAGATTTAGCAGATAGAGTCCCTGAGATTTTAGGCTCGAAAGTCAAGTTTATGATAACTCCCATTTTTCCAAAACAGCCGTCACTTTCGTCCTAGTCAAAATTAAGTATAGATTTCTAAGTAAGTAAAAACACATTTTGTGACTACTAAAAACTGGGCAGATGGACCAAGACATGAAAAAAATGGTTGATTTGGAAAAAAAAAGCCATTATCATCACCGACTTTCTGGTACCGAACACTT
This sequence comes from Magallana ariakensis, assembly GCA_020458035.1. Lineage (NCBI taxonomy): Eukaryota > Metazoa > Mollusca > Bivalvia > Ostreida > Ostreidae > Magallana > Magallana ariakensis. The sequence continues at coordinate 17,307,141 of CM035814.1, forward strand.
TCAAGAGCAGAGATGACGTAGACAGTTGTTAAGTGACCTGCATCTCATATTAGGGAATGTTTTGTCTAAACCATTCATCCACGCTGTTGTAAACTTTTTGACAGTTTTTTTTTTTATGTTTTTTGTTAAAACTCCACGTTGATTGAACCTGCCGACGAATGATTTCAGTCTTTCTAACACCCCTTGCCAAGGAACAATAACAGGTTCTCTTCACAGTTTCTGCATTGCAGAACACTGAGTCACTTTTCTCAATCTTTGTCAATTCCTTTGTGAAACATTTTGTTTTTCCCATTCAGATTGAAGCTAAAGTGAAAGCATTTCGAAGGTCACCTAGCTGTGTTCCTTAGCAACGAGTCCTCTATGTTCTCAAACTACAGATAATGAAAATTAAATATGACCATATGTACACTTTTTTGTCATTTAAGATAAATCTTCAATAGTATATTCAGTTGATAGAAATAAAAAAAAAACATGAACAGCATTTACACATAAACTTTGTTTGACTTTCTACATTGAATACTCACAAATCATAATTTGTGATTTTGAGACATTTTTGGACCCTGATAAATGTTGGTATACATATTTTTTCTTACAATTAGCACTAAGGCATAATTTTTCTTGGTTAATATAAATGAATTATTTTTAATCATAAATGTCTGTCCTGTTGCCATGACAAATCCTACTTTATCGTAATAATATTTTTTTTTTTTGGATGCAAAAAGGATTAAAAATCTGGATCACTCTCCCCATGGCAACGAAAAGTCAGACAAAAATGAAGTGTATGTATATACACACACAAAATCATTATCACAGAGGGAAGTTTGAAAATGAGGCTAGATTTCACCCGCTTCTTTTTCACTGATCATTACACATAAACCCTGACCGATCATTCAGATTTTCCAGCCTCACTTTCAATCTTTTCACACACCTGTGTTGTTGGTTTTTTTTTCTTAATAATAAAAAAAAAGTTAGGATAAATCTCTCAAAATTGAGAGAAGTATCATAGTCCATTGTAAGGAGTCAATACAGTGAATATAGATATATAATATATATATAGAAAGATAAATGTTACATGTCATAAGGTACATAATATATATATACACAGATGATACCCTGCCCAAAAGCAATGGTGATGAAAACTAGTCTATTATACAAACCACTACTCTACCACATATAGGTGTGAATCATAAATGTAAAATCCAAAACCTACCTTCTCTACCCACCAAAGGTCAAAATAAAATATCAAAAATCTTTAATTCACATAAAGAAAAAATGTGTTCCGTAAAAATAACAATCAGATAAAATGTAAACTTTTTTCTCTCACAAGATCCTTTTTAAAATGCCCCAATAAAAACACAACCAATAATACAATGAAAGCAAGTGGGTAAAGAAAGTAGGCTGAATAGATAAGTATGTATATAAAATGATAAAAGTTTAGAATGAGGTTTTTTTTGGTAAAATTAAGTTGATCAACAATACAATGTATATGTGACATCATCTGTACAAACAAGTAACTTCAAAGTAGAATTGTCACCAACCTCCAAAGCCATCATTTTTTTTCTATTTTTTTTTTTCAGATAGCTTGGGCTTTGTTGTTCATTTTCAGTTTATTTGTAAAATTACAAGACAACTAAATGCTTCAGATATCAAGTTTTTCACAGTTGACCTTTGGAACCAGTGACAATTCTACTCTTTGATTCCCCCTTTCCCCTGGTCATACAACAATAAAGGATAAAAATGTTTTTAGTCCCCCTGTATAACAACCTTTAGTATTGAAATAAAAAAAAATCCAACAATCATTTAATATAATAATAAAAACTTGCGTAAAATCTTAGCACATTTGCTCTTTCATATAACGTTACTACATTTCTACAGTATATAAATCAGAATGATCACACACTCATACTTCTTGTGAACACCCGACAATCATAGATTTAAAAAAAAAAAAGGAAGCAATCTACGCTACTATAAACACACCCACGGTTTATGTCACTTTTTCCCCATTGTTCTTGAGAAACGCAGATAAATATTCAGTGACCATGACAACCAGACAAAATAAAACATGGACCGAGACGAAAACACCCACAGCAACAAGTTGGTTTTATATATTTTTTTTTTTTTTAAATTACAAGTTTCCAAAAACAGGGGTTTTTTTTACACGAAGGTTAAATTCTTTTGACAAATTGTATAAACACTGAATTCTAGTCTGAACAGGTTGACTAGAGAAGTCTCCAAGGAAACAAAAGTCAAACGAAACACATTTTGTTGCAATAAAAAAAAAAGATAGATACCTGTGCATGTATATAATAAAAAAAAAACTGAACACAACCCTTGAATTTTCACAAGAACAAAGAGGGACAGTTTTTTTTTTGTGTGTAAAAAAAAGAAAAAACGGGGAAAAATAAAAGAGCAAATAAATAAAGGATATCCACTCTACATACGGTGTGTCTAACTACGATCAGATCTGCTGCAATATCACATTATGTAATACATAACAATGTAATGATTACCAAAAAAATTCACTTAAGTCTTTATTGCTGAGAGAGTTATATGCTTTGGATAATTAACACTAATATCACACAATTGAAGTGAACGATCTTCACCAACATAACTACATGTAGTCCAGTCTTTGGCCAACATTCGCAGTCAAAAATATATGTGAATAAAAAAAAAAAAACTCCACATAAAAGTCAGAATCTAAAAAAGGTTTAACATTTTCAATCGTTATTGCTATGAACTTTTCCTAATTCAAACATCAGGGCTATTTTGCAAAATTTGTGAAATTAAGTGTAAAATGTTTGTTATAAAAACTGTACACAACTTGTAAGTAAATTTAATGTAGATGACATAACTGAAAATGTTTGGTACTTTCCTCAATTATTTGTGACCTTAATGAGATGAAGCGGTTCATACGAAAAACATTTAATTCTAGCAATAAATACTACCATTGAATAAATGCTCCCAATACTTCACGAATTTCGCCTGATCTTCATATGAATCGCACATGAGATAAATGAACAAATCAAAATGAGGGTTCAAAATAAAACAAAAAAAGTTAAAACATTTTTACATCATATATACATCATATCATAAAATTCATAAAAGCCAGTAAAATTGATTTAAAAAAAAGATAAGAAGATTGATCACATATATATGTGCCATTTCTTCAAGTTGTTTAAACATTAGGGTTCAGAAATCCTTTCACCATTCCCACCAAATTTAACATTTATCAACCAATCAGCAATGAGATTACATTTGCTGCGTACTGTATGCGTCCGTAGTGTGCCGATGGCGTTGCATATATTGGGTCTATCTGGTATTTAGTGATAGCCATTCTGAAATCCCTGCGGAATCAGTTGTGCCTGTGTTTTATAAAAAAATCAAAATAAGATTAAAATGATACATTTTTATTACAATTTTTGCAAAAACAAATTTAAGTATTCAAGTTAACTTGATCATTGTAAAATTTATCAAATTATTACTTTTTGATATATAGCAAACAATCATACATTAGAACAAGAGCTTCTCAAGATTGATATTGTTTTATAGTTTTTTGATGTATTTCTCTAAAATTTAAATTAAAAAGATAATAGATTATAGATAAAAAAAAAAATCAGTTGAAGATTGGTGCTATAAAGTCCTGAAAATCTAATGTTAGAGAAAACAGAATGGAACTACTATTTCCATCCTCTACAGAAACATTCAGCATGCAATGAAACGGATTACAGTGTACCTAAAGAGCAACAGGCCTTCCTTCCTTCATTTTTTTTGCTTGATTAATTTTCTTAAAAATGGACTTATTAAAACAAATAAATTGCTATATTGAAGCTCATCTCACATGCAAGTAATGATAAAAGGAAATTCCTATTTACCACGTACCATTCAATAACTAAGCAATAATCTTTATCATATTGTTAATTGCATTTAATTTAAATTTTCAAGAGCAGATACTAATGAATTGAAAATGATTTCTATGCAACTGAAAAAAAATAACTATAGTGGAAGAAGAAAAGTTACAAAATGCGTGAGGATGAAGTGATGATCAAACACGATGTAAGCTGAAACAGAGGCTGCTAGACTACTAACGTACCTTACTTAACACATCGTGAATGTATCTATTTGAACTAGTGGCATCAACGTATCCTAGTCCGTCGTGTATACCATACTAAATAAAAGAGGAGTGCCCAGTCAGTGGTTTATATCACATTGCCCTAAAAACCCACAGACTCTCCATCACCAGAAGGAATCTTGCCGTTTTCCCAGAGATTTTTGCAAAGCATTTTATGCGCAGATCCAGAGAGGGGTTCAGGATGTCAAACTTCAAAATTCAAACTTCTTATATTTACATGATAAAATTATCGAAAATGGGCCTTGACCAACCTGGCAATCAAAATTATCCCTCAGATCCCACTAGGAAATTTCGTTTTTTCTGGATCCGCGCATGCATTTTATTCCATCACGTTTAATCTACCACTACTAACAGCACAAACTAGCGTCTACTTGTATGGCCACTGGTCATGGGGGTATACATATAAATAGTTTATGTATTTTGGAATAGTTTTTTAAAAGACACTTCATCATGCTTATAATCTGGTTGTTTCTTACAAAGAGTGCACACCAAATTAAATAAAAATCTACAACCTTCTACTCCCAGTGGTAAAATCTCTGAAATCAATACTCGTTTTTCTCTTAGCCCTTGTTGTTTCTCAAAAAAGAGCTGATTATTTCAAAATTTAATTTTTTTTCCCGGATAGCTGTTATTTTGTTAATTATCAAATTTTGAACAGATTACAAATAAAAATTTTTGTGAACTTGGAAATCATCAACCTTTCCACTGGTCCTCTAAAACTACCATCTAAAACATTGCAACAACTCCAAGCAGAACAGATAACAAACTTACTGCAGTGTTGAGAGCAAAGCCCGTGGGTTGTGGGCTGGTGGCCTGGATGTAGCCCAGCCCGTCCTGGGCAATGAAGGTGTCCACTGGGCCCGGGCTGGTGGTGAGGGGCACGGAACGGGTGCTGGGAGAGGTAGCGGTGGGGAAACCCTGGTGTCCAAGGCTGTTGATCATGGCTGAAATGTCAAAACAACATGCTCTCACTGGACAGAACCATGCTAGCATACACAGCAGGGCAATGTACAATAGGTAACCCAACACCAAAAACCATCCTCAATCTATCATCTCCTGTTAACTCCAACATAGAAGCATTGGGGTACGGTCCTAAGAGCACACACTTAACACCAGCAGAGTAGTTGTGTTAATAAGAACTTAACTTTTCTTCATTTCTAAGCCATGCATACATACATCTATATGACTATGTGATTTGTTTTATTGATGGCTAGATTTTTTTCATTTATCTTAGTTTTTCTACTTCAAATGGAATCTAAAATGGTAGGTTCTACTAATGTTACAATTACCTAGTACATGTATATAAATATCTTAAGACCAAGTGTAGTATCAAGCAAAAACAAACACAAAAAAAAGAAAATTTCCATCTTCCATCAAAAGTATTTTCTAGCTTTTGAAACCAAATCTAAAACAATCTACACTACCAATGCATTGTGCATGCAATAATTCACTAATTACTACAAAGTTTGTTACTGCTCATTGATAAATGGAAATTGACTAAAAATTAGTAATATATCACATGTATTTTCATAAATATAATATAGCAGTGAAGAGAAAATCTGTGAAATATTAGTATAAAAAGGAATAAATAGGAACAAATGCATAAATATATGGCGTATACCAATACAGTACTCAATCACCCGGTATAACCAATCCACTTTTTTGTAAGCATGTATTATGATCGAATGATGATGCATGTAATTTAATTCAAGATTTCTTTTACCTTCATGAGTACTGTATTGATTTACAATTTAAAAAAAAAAAAAAATGAATTCATCCAAGAAAAAAAAAGCTTGCAAGGAATACAATGACAAATGCATCAAATAAAAAAAAATGTGAAGGTTGTAATTTTCATGCAAACTTAAATATTCCTCACAAGGTTTTTTTCCCCCTTTCCCTCGCAAACATAAAATCACCACGTGCAAAGTTTATGTACGAATTTGTGACACATTTTGTAAATGTTTTCATATTTCTGCTAATTTATCGGCTCGGCCATTCAACTGTTTATCTTCTCGACTTATAATGATTAGTACCTGTTCTCTGTGCTGTTAGCAGCTGTTCTCCCACCCTAGCCAGGGGAGAGTTACTGACTGGCAGTGGGGAGGGCTCACTGCGTTGTATTTGTAGGGCGTTGGTGGCCAGGGGGCTAGTGGTAGCACCAATATCTGCATATATGGCAGGGGAGACCTGTCGCTCACCAGGGGTAGCAGTGGGGGTTTGTATTAAACCAGTGGGATAACCAGGGAAGCCTATACAAAAGACGACATAAACCATGAGAGAGGGCGCTCTTTATAACAACTACAAGAGCTCACATATCAAATTTCAAATTTGAAAAAGGGGAGTAACTCCTCATAAAATGAAAATTCATTCTTTTGCATTAAAATTCAATATTTTATAAGTAGATGACAGGTGTATAGGCTGGCTTCCCTGGTTTTGCAATGTCTAATACAGAACAGCGCACACACTTTATGAAGATGCATTGTCTACATGAAGTAGCAGCTAGGGCATTTGTTCACCTATAGCTACTCTAGAACACAGGATAATCAATTTTCATGTAATATCTATTGTTAATCAAAGACAAGCTATATGTAAACTAGGAGTGGCGTTTTGTCCTTTTAAAAATTTAACTTTTCAAGAAAATAAGACCCAATAAGACCAAAATTTCATTTGAAATATTGCATGCAAAAATAAAACAGACTACAATAAGCATTGGTTTCAAACTACATCTACTTGTATCTATATAATATGGAAGCTTGAATTATAGTGTGGCGATGATTCTATTTATAGACATGCAAAATCAGCGGAGCAGCCATTATTTACAATATCAGCAAAAACAGTCATTCTCAATGGCAAGGTGAAAATTCAAATGAAAATCTACCATAAATACTCATAAAAATATAGGTAAAAAAAAAATCATAAAGGAAGTATTTGGGATACACATCAAATATACATACTGGTAAATGAATTTATACATATAAAGATAATAATTCAAAATTCTATAAAAATTAGTTTTCTTTTTGTCTAAAAAATTTTCCAAAAAAAACATTCGGTAAGTTAACAATCAAAGACCTTGTATTGTTAAATACAGACAACATCAATAGATTATCAAATAAATGAAAAATAAAATACATGCATGGTTTAAATTTATCCTAATATAGGGCATAATGATTGGACAAAATGATAATAAATAAAAATGACAGTTTGTTAATTAATTAGCACATTGATGATTGCATGAAAACTCTAGCTAAATGAAGAGCAAGGTTAGTTAACGACACGGATGCACATGACTACAATAAAATCCAGCTCACGACAGTTCAAGATGTCATATTTGAGACAGAGTGCAGGGAATTCGGGGAACTATTAAGCTTGGAATCACTGCGTCCATTTTGTGACGAAAATTACGCACTGATTACAACACAACGCATTAACATTTTCATCAATGGGCCATTTGAAGAACAGTAAAATTGCGTTTTTAAGGCAATACCCAGATGTTGCTATGGAAACGGTGGTGCTTACTTGGACTTCCTGTCATGCCCAAGACACCGCGAGTCGCCCCACCAACCCTAGCACTGCGAGCTACGACGGCCGAAGCAGACCGTGCAACTACAGCGGCGGAGGCGATTCCATTCATGCCTGCCAAATTACACAAAACAAACGGTCACATACATCATTGCCTTCTACCCATAATTCCCTGCCATTATACACAAACCTACCATACTCCATTCACAATATACATCAACCTCTCTTGTTTTCATTTTTTGTTTTCAGAAAGGAAACAAAATCTGTTAACAAAATTTTATTCCCAAAAAAGACCAAATGCCATATCAGGCCATGATTGGCCGATAGGCTTACAATGGATGAAGATTCAGAATCATATATCAGGTTTTTGTGCGAGAGAAAGAAATGAAGAAATTCCTTATGATATGGTTTTATGAATTTGTTCCACTGAATAGCCTTGATTTTCTTACTTTACAAATACTTTTAAAGTATCCAACATGAAGAATATCTTATATCATTCTCAATGAAAATTTCTTCTCTTCTTTCTCTCATTTCAAGTTTTTAAAATCTCTGAGTCAGTTAAAAAACAAATCAGTGAAAGAATCTATGAAAAATCAAAATGGTGCTCTATACAAAAAAAAAAAAAAAAAATCAAAAAACATTTTTTGACAGGACAATTTTAGTTTGTTAAAAGTATCAGTGTAAACTCTCTAGTAAAACCAATGATAGTCCAATACTCTGCATAAATTAATGCTGCATGTAAATCTACCAGGCAGGATTTGTAAGCTATTTTGGTTTTCTGATAGTATATTGAGAACACTATAATCTAACAGGCTGTATTAAGAGATATAGATAATTGACTACATGGTATAAAAGGGGCTGACTGATCTTTTCCACAAGATAATGTTAATAGCATCAATACTAGTGATTAAGATAATTCAACACAGGGCTAAAAAAGAACCCAGGTATATCCATGTTTTATATCAAATGCATAGTTGTTTTCATAAACACTTTCTGACAATAGGGCGTAATAATTTGAATTGAGTGTGCTAAAACCAATAGACACAAAATTATGTCCTTGATGCTAATTTGACAACTTTGACAGCAAAAAATATACCAAATTTCTCTCTATTATTCTAATATCTAAAAATCTTAAATATGCCCTTTGTCTATGCTAAAATTTGTAACCAAAAAAATCTCATTTCGTTTTTGGCAAGCCTTTGCAGCATATGATTTACTTGAGGTAGCCTGGTTAGAGGGGGTAAGCCATTCAAAAGAACAAAATAAAATCTCGGTGAACTTTGACCTTGTAAATGTAAACACCAGTTCTACAGTGAATACTAAATATCTTGTTTTACAATGTGAAACACGAAACTCTCTGTGCGAGCTTTACCTAATGGAGGAATTAAATTTAAAGCCTAATGGCTGTGCAGGTATTCATTAATGCTCATAAAAACAGTAAAACTACATGTACCAGCATTGAATTTCTCAAATCTTTGTCAGTTAAACTATGGGAGAACAGAAATGATGACAATTTGTCAAATCTAATGGATTAAATGGACTGTTGTCAACAACATGCTAATATAAACACGTGATTATGAAGAAAAAAATAAATTTACATTAATGAATTAACATGTCATCAATGCCATTATCTACCATTAGAGGAGTGGAAAACATTCCAGCTGCATAGTTTATTGCTACGTATATTTTCAAAATGGTGACAAAACAGCCTAATCCAACTTCTTTTCAGTCAAGAATCCAAAAGAATTTTACATCTAGAAATGTTTGTTACTGAGATAAGAGATTTAATGTACAATATAGCTACTGTCCCCTTGTACAAGGGTGGTTTGGCATTGGTCAGAGTTAGTCCTCATTAACACATGGAAATAAACCACGGAGCTCTACAAGTTTCCACCTCATATAAACGCTAAGAAAACAAAGCTTTCAAAATAGATATACACATATCTACTACATCAAAAAACAGAAAAAAAGTAAATAAATATCAAATCACAGAGAAAACCCTACCGTCCAAGTGACAAATGACACAAAATTAATTAAAAAAGAAATATTGTCTGGACAACATTATGTCTGCTTATAGGACTTTCAACATGCAGAGAGACAAAGATGAAGACAAATCTACTACACGTCTGCTCTCAACTATAAGATTTGGCACTGGAGATCACACATGCCCTATCACTCCATATTATCCACAACAAAACTCCGTTCTTCCTGCGGTGCAGATATTTTGGCTCAATAAATATAGCCCATTATAAAAAATGGTTCAATAAAAAATATATTACAATAAATTAACAAGCATTTTTAAATATACACATAACAGAATAAATACACAACAGTTTATTATATTTTTGTGTGTGTTGGCAATCGTTCTGGTCTCAGCTGATATGTTGTCGTCTTTCTCTCCAATTAATGTGAACTCTGTGATCAGAGTTATTTCCCCTAGGGCTGAAACGTTAAGTTGACAGAGAGGATAGTTTAGAAGGGGTACCACTGCCCTAGTTCTAAAATTTCCATACCTGGATAATAATAGCCAGCTGGGGCCAGTGTAGGAAATCCACGACCATAGGGGTAGCTAGGCAATCCAGTCGGCAGATAGCCTGGAAAGGAAAACAAAGCACGAAATCAATATACACAGGTCAGCAGACCCTCCTTCAGCTTAATGACTTAATGACTAAAAAAATTCAACTATCATTTGCTCTCATATATTTTTTTTTTCCAAAGTGTTTCAAATGATAAAGCATTTATCTTTTTTTTTTGACATTAATAATGCATGCAAAATAGATGTAAAAGTGTTGTGTTTTTTTTTATTTTGAAGTAAAACAAGGTGCATGCATTCTTCCTGACTTTCTTACAGTGTGTATTAGCTATAAAAGTAATTTTTCTGAGAATAGAGATAACATTTGTTTTTACCTGATTCATGCTTAAATTTCATGCTTAATCTTGTTTATAAATTGAAATATGTAATAATTCTATTCTAACCCCCCCTTTTTCCTTTTCCTCTTGTGGTTTAATTGCCAAAACTTGAAAAAATCTCTTTAAAATTTACTCCCACTGATCAAATTGCTGAAAAGCATCTCTTCCAAACACATTAGTGTTGTATAAATGTATAGCTTTTGAACATAATCATTTGTTTTTATCTATGTTTTTACACTGAAAGCATTGGAGCTAAGAAAATTGGCGATGAAATACTTTTTAAACAGCACGTTATCGATCATTTAAAGAAATTAGACATGGCCATTTATAATACATAAATTTTCTCCTGAAAAAGAATTTAATAGAAAAGAAATCTTTATGTAAGAAAAAAAGCTATTAGTTCACACAACTAAACAGGGACGACTTTACGTCATGCAATACAGGGCAAGGAATACACACACAAGAGTTCTACAGAATTTTCAAACTACAAAATCTAGCTGATGTCATGCATGACAGATAGTCACAGCTGAACAATTAGTCAGGGTTGCCAATGTGTACATGAAGCAGAAAGTTTTAACATGAAATGCTTGGACACAACACTGCAGCCCTGACTTGTTCGTGTTAGTATATAAAAATAGTTGCAAGAGTAGTCTTTCTTAGTTTGTGAAGTTCATTTCCGTTCTTTCGGTTCGGATCTTGTCCTGACCAGAGTACAAAAGAGGGGCAGTTCTGGTACAAGTGAAATATAGCAGAGACTGTACAACTTACACAGTTCCGGCATAATTAATTCTTGTGGAATTTCGCCCAAGACGATTTCGCCATCCTCCGTCACTAAGAAAGGATTAGAAAAAAGGGAAATCAAGTTTTAGTGGTAGCAAGAAGCTCACACTTTGTACTAGTGCAACTGAGAACCAGTTTAACCGGAAGAGGAAGTTATTCACCTGAAATAGCAAATTTCACTCTAATGATGCATTTGAAGATTAACTTCAAACAAATCAATTAACTACTTCTAAACAGTGTTCTAAGGGAATTCAATTTCTAAATGAGTGGTGTTTTCGAAAAAAAATAAATAAAAATATTTTCTTGTAAAAATTCCTTCGTAACTTGAACAATTTAGAAACTTCCTCATCCAACTTGAACACTGAAGCTGAACTTAATTGCACTAGATGAACACCTTTGATTCATATATGCTCATTCGAGAGAGGAACCTTTTTCTCCAGGGAATTCTATGTCACACAGGGCTGTTATAACATAAAACTCATATGAGAATACACAATCAAAGGTGTTGTGTACTGGTGTATATTAAAAAAAAAAGTAATAAACCAAAACATCTACCACAACTTCCGTGTAAAAATTCTTTTTTTTTTTTTAAGGTTTTAATTAATAAAAAAAAATATATAAATAACATTGGACTAGTACATTCAACAGCGAAACCTACAAATCTGTTGATCTAGAAAATACATTAAGACAGAAGTGCAATAACACCGTACAAAGCGGGGTGAGGCAGCGCAGTTTCTACTTCTGCCAGTTATTTCCCTTCTGATGCAGTTACTTCCCTTGCACATTTGACCTCTTGCCTGATGAGTGATAAGCTTTTGTCATATCTCTACCACAGTACTAATTTTACATTGTAATACCACATCTAAAGATAATGATTAACATGCACAGGTCCTTCACTCACTTCTATAAAAAGAAGCGAATGAAGCCAAAAAAGTTGTTCGGATTATTTAGTTTTCACAAGAGAAGAGCTATATCACTTTTTAATTCTACCACGCAATATCTACCTCGGACAACATGCAAAGAAAAACTGAATGACCACTGAAACAAGTTGGCAAAAGGTCATCATGTGCAATGAGTTGTTTTTTTTTTCTTTTGTAAAGAGGAATAATATGTATATATGTATAACTACAGTCAACCCAAAAATCTACATCCAAGTGATGGTCTACTAGGGGTACTTACCATACGCCCCCCTGGTCAGGGTGCCCCTCCCACGCGCCAGGGTGGTGGGTAGCATGACCTCTTTGGGCTGAGCTTTCTTGCACTCAACCTAAACAAAAATAAAATTGGGTATCAATCTTGTTTGGTAGTTTTTGATAATTTTTATTAAGTCTTGTGAATTCTTGCTATTCTGTAATAAAAATGTCTTGTTATTCGATTGTAATCAAAATCTATAATGAGGAAAAATATTGAGAAGAATAAATAATGCAATTGTAGGAATGGAAATTTGACCTTTTACCCTAACTAAGGACACTATGGCACTAAGTTGTTGATTGCTTGATGAGACGTGTGGTCTGCTTGTTTTGTGACTTTATGCTGTGTGCGTAAGGTATTTGTAGGTGGCGATCACTGACCTACCATGGCCATTGTATAAAGCAGTGTACTTCTGAAGGCAGCAAACACATCTCGTCAGAAAGCTACAGTACTTTCCGTTGTTCTACATAGCAACTTGTCATGCTAATATGTTGCTTACGTGTGTTCTTTCAACTTGTTTGTCTCATGATCTCATTATTTTGTGTTGGGCTTTTCCCACTGACTGTATTAAACAAAGTAATGGGTGTAGGGTATTTTACCATTTTCTTGTTGATCTCATGGAAGTGAATTTCACACACTTTGTCCACCACATCTTCATTCTCAAAGGTTACAAATCCAAACCCTGCAAAAACCAAATAAATCACATCAAATCTTGGTATTCGATTTTTGATGAGCACACTTCCTAGTTCTAACTAAACTGCCCTAACCAACTGGTTTTCTGTCGCCCCATGATGGTATACTTTCATTATTTGGATCATTATATCCCCAAATAACTCTTCAAGATTGCCTTACAATATTTAACCTCGTGCCAAATTTAGACCAAAAGTAATCACTTCAGAACGCGAGTACTGATAGATGCATAAATCTTTAAAAGCCATTTTCTGACACCTTAGGAATCTTTCCTGCAATTAACTTTCAACCCAATATTTTCGACTATCAAATGCTCTTGTAAGAAGTTCCCAAACAATGACTTCCTAACAATGTCTCAAACAATGCCAACCCTTTGAGGTGAAGCTGGGAACAGACTTTGTTTTCCAAACCCATCATGCTGCTTTCAGTTTGCAAAAAAATTTTATTTGAGCATTACCCAATTGTTCCGAGGTTCAAACGCGGATCTTTGTGGACCAAAAATTGAAATTACCATGTTTGAACAAAACATGGACTTCTGGTGTATACATACGGCCATTAACACAGGCTGAGAACTTGTAAGATGTTTAACAGATCGACTAAATAAATATTTGGCTAGTTTACTTCAACAATGCTATTTAAACATCTTTTCCACCTTTGCGACACATGGTCTTCTACAGTACTGTTTGTCTGTTTGCCTGGGTTATACCTCAATGATTCATTTCTAGGGCAGTCCCCCATTGCACCTAATTGAAGTGTTCCCCCAAAACTGACAAAAAATATTACATAAACAACAGGAAACTAAAGGACTCGTTACAGAGGTGTGACATGGCAGACTTAACCATCAAATCCTTCTGGAAATGACCTATGACAGAGCAGACCTTTCAAACAACTGGTACATACATACCTAAGTTTTGAAAAGACTAAAGACTTAACAAAGTCACAACTAATTCCCACTAATAGAGCTACAGTTTATAATTAATATATTTGTTATTTATTAGGAATGTTTCTTTTTAAATCCCATAACCAACACACATTGCTCACATGTTACACATTTTCATTTTTTTTTTTTAAACATTTTGATTCTAACAATTTAAAATGAATAAAAAGAAATGAAAAAAAAGAGATCTGTTTTGGCTTCTACAGACTTTCCTGTTATTAGGATTACATAGTTCTGTTAATGTGAAGAATATAGTCTACAGCAGTGATAACCTGTGCTTTCTGACATTCCATGGAGAAACAAAGTACAACACTATGAACAGTCATGCACTAGAAACACTGAGTCGAAAAAGCAAAATACGGCTACTGGAAAAATTCAGTTGTATTCCTAATCTCTCTACCAACAATAAAAGCCTACCAAGTCAAAAAAAATAAATAAATAAAGAAGAAGCTTTAATTGGTAACATAGATATTTTTCGCTTCAGTGAAAAAAGGGGGGTAAGAATTTTGCGCATTGTACAAAGGCTGTGTTAAGGAGGGCGAGGAGAACTGTCCACAATGGGATGCAGTACGTGTAACACTTCCACCAGAAAAAAAATTACCAGACAAAAAAATTCCTCGATTATGATACACTACCACTGAGTACAATCTACAATATTGAAAGCTAGCTGGCTTTTTATTGGTCTAGATGTTTTGGTCTAAGTTTTGTGAGGCTAAATTTGATTGGCTATCTACTAAGTCTTGTTATATACCATCATGGGAACAGATCCAGACTCCGTGGCCTGCAACGGTTCATTCCTGAAATGTACAAGTCACATGTGTATACAATTTCAACAACCATTATTTATAGACCAAAATGCAAAAGCTGGTAGAGGCACTGAAAAGATTGAAATGAAAATAAGACATGCATTCCAGGAATTTCATTTTCAATTGAACATCATTTACAGCTATTTTGTAGATGAGAGCTCTCAGCCTTCTCACATGATTAAAGACAAAATTTGAAGATATAAGCGCATCATAGAAAGTTATTTTTATTTGCTTCATAAATAAATATTAGTAGATTGGTTGGAATTGGTCCAGGAAGAAATACGTCAATTTCTTTGCCTGTGCACTTCAGCATCACCCATAGTATCTGTTCACACTCCGCTCAGCATATACAAAGATGCCCTTCTAATGAGAAAGAGAGCTACAAATTTTCCTATAATTATAAACTTTACCCAGGCAAATCTCTGAGATTTCCCGTAATCTCTCTAATTTTACAGCTAGGAAATGGCAAATGCATCTGGTTTTGCGAACTATAGGGGATTACTTTATGTAAACACCTCTCTTGCACGGCACACACACTGTATAACGTATTCAGTGCAAAAAAATTATTTGAACTATTTCTACCACATGAACTGTAAACGTTCAGAAATGAAACTCCCCTTTATTTTCTAATAGGTTAATTTCTTTTCCAAGAAGATAAGGGGTACCATGAATTCAACTCGTGTGACAAGCTTTGATGCGTCACGTCTAATAAACTCGATTCCTGAAGAAGAGGTTGGACTTAAGAAATACTTGAAACTTTAGGTAAAAAATCCAGGTCTGGAGAATGTTCACAGATAAATGTGAGAAAATGCAAAGTTATTGCTTTGTTTTCAGCCATGTCATTCGTCACAGCGTAATCTTTGAAAGTTGAGTACCATGGCTCTGAACAACCTCGGAATTTAGATGGCGGATCAGCTTTCTCTTTTCTTTAACCTTGTCACCTTGTTCCTGTTGTTTTAGTTTTAGCATTTATCATGTTTAAGGAGTGTGGACTTAAGACCTGCACAAACCTGTCGGCCCCATTTTCTCTCAGATAGATGTGAAATAAATATTTCATTGATTTCAACTCTCCGACCAGATAGGAAATGTCTTTGTTTGTAGCCCCTATGTAGGTTACATTTGATTAGCAAGTCAATAGCAATTTGATAGTTGCCACAAAATACTCATTTCCCTTTATCTGGCTTTGCAAGACAGGTAATTTAACTTCTATAAATACTTTTATTTTCATTTTTCTCTTGGACTTCACCTCTTGAATGCCCAATAAAAATCTTTGTAGTGACTCTTAAGGCAGTGATAATACCACAGTCATATCGCTATCCTGAATTGGAAATCTATAGTTGTACTGGCATCACTTTCAGGTTTCAGGTCCTAAATGAGGAGAGTTTTGCATGCAGACTGTGATATCATCGAAAAAAGCACCTGTTTGTAGCATTCTGACACATCCAACTCTGTGCCTTATCATCTGCTTATCAGAGACTTAATCCTTGGATATCTCTGGCAATGGCCAACAGGAGTGCACATTACTCTACTTTTCATCTTGTATATCATCTCCTGTATCCAAGATTACCTATTTGACTCTAGGGCTATAATGGAGCCCAGTAAGGGGCCAGTGTTCTAGGCGCCTTGAAACATGGCTTCCCATCTCCAAATTATCAACCCCAGCAGGGTAAAAGCATGGCAACTGTGCAGGGATCCTTCAACAGTTGATCACCAAACCAAATCCACAATGCGGTAAAGATCTTGGCATTAGGAGTCAGAAGCTTACTTCAGACTAGACATACAGTAAAACTAATACCTCCTAATCAATTTTTAAAAGAATAGCGAACTAATCAAAAGCAACAACTGATTAACAATTTGTTTAAAAATCAATTTTCTGCTTAATTGCATGAAAGCCTTGTCAGTTTCCTATTATATTGCTTGAAGACGCTGCCTTCCACAATTACTAGTTTTCCCTCGCCTCTTATTTGATGCAATGTGGAGATTCCAATGCTATTAAATCAATATTACACAGGTCCTGAAAATCACACCAGAGTCTAATGTTTTGATAATGAAATCTTAATCCCATCATCATCCTTCACATAGGGCTGCAGGCTCCGAAGGAAAACACAAATGAATGCCAGGCTTCCATTAATTAACAAGCGCAAACTCAATCCTTCAGGGGGTTCCATTTTATAAATTCTTAAAGATATAAACACACTTCAGACTGCATGCATCTTTTTTTCTAAACAGGAAATGTGAATCTTAAGTCATATACACATTAACCTAACGGCAGATCAACATTTCTGAAAATCTTCATTTCTTGTCCATTGATCTATATTAACAAGATCTCCCCCACCCTTTTAATATCTTTAAGATTCTTTGAAGCATGAAATACAGATCATTACTTTATGGAATATTTATCGGAGTACAGATGTTTAAAACAATCAGAAATGATGACATCCAGAAATTTATACACAGCAAAAAGATGAAAGGCTATTACGATAAAATTGGTTCATCTGCCAGTGGAAATCTAATTTCCATGTTTTTGTTGTACATTAAATAGAAGAACTCTCCTCGTGTGACAGCGATAAAATGTGTCTCGTAAGCTGATATTATATAATTGAAGTTGACATTTTCCTTTCAAATTCATTTGTGATTCTGCTATTACCCAGTCCTCCTAGACAATCACTGTGGCTATGATTTGTGGTAGCACATCATGAAATGTCATTATCGCATGTTCTTGTTGCCTAGCAATGTCCTGGGGGCTAGCAGAAGATGTCTGCTCCAAAGTTCTCCTCATCTGTGGTTATTTTGTCATACCTCCTAGCAACAACCCTGACCCAAGTTGGGAATTTTTCTAATTCTGATTGTAATGTATCAACATTAAAGAGAATTCACTGGGAAATTGCAGTGGGAGGATTCCCATTAAAGTAACATCATTGTTAAGTGTATTGATGGCAACTATTATACATCACAAAACATCACAGAAAAGCATTCAAAACTAAACTTGGATACATGGAACATTTATAACTTAAATTGCTCTGAAAGGTTTTTATCCCAGCTTTATTTTCTTATTATGGATTGGGTTAAGAAAAACCCCCAAATACGTTTTTCAGTGGAATAAAAAAGATAGAACACGACTCGCTTTCACCTTAATCTGTGGACAAACAGAATCGGACAAGAGGTACTAGATATTGTCAGAAACATGACGGATCACGATGTTGGTTCTGGGTATTAATAAGATCTAACACAGAACAAACAACGCTTAACACTGTGGTTTGTTCTCTAACAGAGCTGGTCCCAGTTACCAATGACTGAGTGGTTACTATATTAGAAAGGCCCCAGTAGATTAAACTGACCCACATTTCACATGAGTAAACAGGTCCCGAATGTCAAAATGTGATGTCAGTTTACTTTTCAAAGTAAACTGAGTTGTTAATCCATTTCTCCGCCACAATTCTAAAAAATAAAGACTGATTGTGTGCCTTAGGACAATTAAAATTTTTGATAAGAATCATCATAATCATTATACTTATAAAAGAGATTTCATTTCATTCAGAATAAAAATTTTGAAGAAAAAAACCCCTCTTTTATCAGTTCTACAAAGAAAAGCACTTCCACTGGCATTAGCCATAAATTTAGCCAGAGTTTTTAATCAACTCAAGTTGTGCTTTCTCAGCAGTAGTGAAAATTTCCTGTAATTCTGGTGAATATTTGCTTTGGACCCTGTGTGCCCTATCTACTATAGCAGCTCTCAAGACTAAACTTAGTGCGGTAAAAAAAAACGGGATGAAAGTCACAACTATCTCAAGAGCGATTCACATTCGAATTAAAATTTTCAAAAACCCTCTCCAGTTTTCAGGGTTGCCAGGCAATCTCACACAAAAGTTGCAATAAAAATTTCTTTTAAGTTTCAATTTTTAATCCATGTTTAGCTGTAAAAGCGACAGAAAATATTTTAATACATCTAGCCAAATGGGGGTAATAGTATCCCTGAAATTTACATACGCATTATATACTTGAGAGTTTGTGATTTATTGATATTCAAACACCCTTAAACTGTTGAGGCTTGTCAGCAATCCTGAAGTACAGTATTTTGGCTATTATCAACTACATGTAATCGATCTGTGTTGTTGAAGTCCTGAAATTGAGTTTAATGGTACTTTTACATCAACAACTGTACAGCACTGCGTTTGGAAATGATTTTTCAGCCTGACACAACTTATCTCCATTCTCTGTGTATAATCTGGTGTGGCTTCTAACAGGTTTAATCGTTTTTATGCTTGGAGGCATCAGACCTATAAATTTCTATTGCTCTGATGACCTTATGCAAGGTTCTTCCAATGGTTTCAGTCTTGGTGCAGTGTTGAGAACAGGGGCAGATAACTGGGTTTTATCAGCACGGTTCTGTGCATCTGGTAATTGGCTTCAATCTTTTTTTCTCCTTTCCTCCTACGCTGTATGTATGCATTATAAACCCTAGCCATCCATGTTATTGAACCAGTAACAACACACTTACTTGTTTCAAATGCAAAATTAAACCTCCTGTTAAAAGAGTCGCCAAAAGTTCAAGGAATGTGTCAGATCTTGACAATATACATAAAATGACTAAAACCAATTTCCCTCGCCATCGCTTTTCTTCATCGCTAAATCTGAAAGCAATTTCATGTTCCAGTAGAAATTACATTTTCTGCAACACACATCCATTATGAATTTGTTTTATTTTTCACATCTACTGATAATTAATTTCATTAGATTTCATGCTGATTTTCTATTAGTAGAAAGCAAGTTCTTTCAGGCCCTGATAAGCCAACATGAGAGCATTTGCTTCGATTCTTCTATTTCCTGTGATCAATTTCTGATAGGTTTTTCCCCATGCTTTTAAACGAAGGCCAAATCTCTGGGTCAGAATTACTCATCACCATGCACTATAAACAAGACAGACCAAGCAGGATATATCAGACATCAAAAGTGAAATATGTTGTAACTTTCTAATCAGCAGACTAAAAATTACTTCATAACCGTACTCCCACAAAAAGCCATCAAAAATCCACTGGCATACGAATATTTCTGATACACATCTTGAACATAAATAAATAAATGTTAAGTTTTCTCGACAAGCTTTACCAAGAAAACTGGTTTTTAATTATGAATCTTACTTGGAGAGTATTTCAGTCCTTTATTGTTTTTTTCTTTTCGAAGTCAATCCCCGACAATTTAATCATTTTAATATCTTTTTGTTTTTCTCCGCGTAAATCCCCCCCATCAATTTAATCTACTACAAAACTTCCTAACACAAGATCTGACGTTGATCTATGAAAAATTGTTGTGGTATGTACAGGTCTAGCAACATATTGGTGTAGAGTTTCCCTAATTACATGAAAATATAAAACCCTTTATGTCATTTTATTCTCCTAATTGGCCCTATCTGTCAGCCGTCCATAAAGCTGAGAATGCTTTTAAAGCAATGACTTTTCAGTCCTCAGATAGATGTAGTTCAGCTCGTATTGGATACTGAATTTGTAAATTATCACCCAGAGTGGGAGAATACAACAGTCAAAATTTACATAATAAAGAGAATCTCTTAATTACTTGCACTTGACACACTTTCAAGTTATTTAATGAGAATGCACATATAATCTCATCAGTTTCTGTATCCAGGCAAGGCACTATATTACCAAGTGATTGTTTTTCTGAACTACATGGGCACTCCACAGACTCCAATAATTCAGTGTAATTTAATTACATTGCATAACTGTTTTTCTTTCACAGCAGGACTGGTTATCATGGTAATTACCAAAGGATATTCCCAAGACTCGAGAGCAGCCATGATGAACCTAAACTCCAGGCTCAGAAAATTTATCATCAGCAAGAATATGGCTTAAGTCGACAAAATGTACAGGCATGGTACAATGCCAAAAGCAATCGCACCCAATTTCTTACATTTCGAGAATAATGAGGTGTAAATTAACTTCTACTTCAGGTTTTGTATGCCATTTGAGTAAACTGGTCCTCATAATGAGACCTCTCAACTTCTTCTTGTGCTGAAGCGTTCTGCTTAATGTGTGCTTGCTTTCAGATTATATGCATCTTTGAGCAAATTAATACGATTCTGCAGAGAAGTCATAAATTAGGGATGCTGGCAAAGTCAGGCATCTCTAGTAGAAGCAAACCCTACAAGAGCTCTAAGTATGACAATGAGTTGAACTCTTAAATGTCTTATCTGAGGTGGATGTTGACACTAGGAGATTTTTCAACTAAAAATGGAGTAAGCATTGATGATGAAAGCTTTGGAGTTTGGATGCATGTCATCTGAGGAGGCATCCAATAAAGAAACTTAATGACCTGAAAAAATGATTACTGGTTGCCGGCAGCAATGACCTCTTGGTGAGCTCCTATCATGTAAGATTGACCATTTCCAATCTAACTCTTTCAATTGATCACAAAGGGAGGAGAAAGTCATGAATTTTCATATCCTGGCTTGATTGTTTACATACAGGCTACTGACTGCAGGCCAACGCAGATGAATATCAGTGACTTTTTCCCCTTGGTGATGAGAATTGCTATCTAATGAAGGCCTTGATTGGATGTCAATCAATGTGGAGTTTGAATTATACACACTAGGATGCATTTTTTGATTAATAAAACAAAAGATCACTACACCTTCACTTTATGAAACACCTGAGATCCGACGTACATGAAAAATTTACCACCAACTGGTAACAATGAAATGTAATCAAAGATATTGACATGTGATTGGGCACAATGTCAGAATTAACGAAGAGATTTCGTGAACCATCAATGCGCAAACAGGATATCCAACCCTTAGCAATGGTCTGCAATATGGAATGCGTAAGTTCTAAAATTTGATTTGGTGACAGAGACATGAAAAATCTACCCACTAACTCCCTCAAGAGGTTTATAGAATAGACAACTTTAATCTACCAAATGCAGGGCTAACAACCCTTCTTCTGATATAGCAGACATGAGTAAATACTCCTGCACTGACAGGCAGCGCCCCTTCATCTTGTGAAGAATCAGACATGCTTGGTTTGGTGCCTTCCAGTTCCTCAGTCTGAGAAGTAACATAATTACACACACTGTTAAAATCTAAGTCAACACAGACCATCGTTTTTTGATGAGGGGGCAACGTTTCTCTGTATTGGATTTCCTGTAAGACCCCCCTTTAAGACTAATTCAAAATATCAAATCACTTGGTGTAAGAACCAAGGTCTGAAGGTCTGTGGAAGGTTTTTTAATCATCTCTTGTTTGCATAAGCATATTAACTTTGATGCTTAATTCAACTTTTTCCAAAGAAGAAAACCCTTTTACCACTGAGAAAAAGGTAGTTTACCCTCTAAAGTGTCTGTCATTAGATCTTGGAATGTGTTTGCTCAATCACAGGTCATTAGTCTTCAATCAGATCATGGGGATGGAGAGTATATATAGAAGGTATTTACTATTTAATGCTGTTTAATGGCTGTGGTGTGTAACTGTAGTTCTCAGATCTCCCAAGCACATGCATTGTTCCTTTGTGCTATAGGTGTAAACTGCTATGAAAACTAGCCCCATTATCACTGGATTGTCAAAAACTGCCTACTGGAGCTGCAGGGTCTGGTGAGAATTGTACAATTTTCACATAGCGCCAGTCATTTTTCACCTAGTTACAGACGGAGAAAAATACACCTCCTTAGCAATCATCATCTATTCATAGTGCAAAGAAGACCCATTCCTCTAATGAAATAAAAATGTCTTTCCAAAATGGCTAGCTTGGTGAATTCTTTTATCTTGCTATGCACACATATGATTTCATTTGAATTTTTAGTAATGGAAATGCATTTCGATAATAAATAAACCTTTAAATCTGTTCCCCTCTGAATTCTAAGCAATGAAGAATACAGCTGTTAAACAGAAGTTGCATGGCACCGACAGACAGGCTTCAGCTGCTTAACAATGACAACAGCTTCTGCAGCAAGTGGTGCAAAAATAAACAGCCAACTCCGATTCTGCAGAGAGCTTTCAATGAACTGTGATGCCAGGCACCTGGTTTAACAATTCTTGAACTTGCATGATGTCAGAGAAAAGGGTTCTTTGTGCTCTTTGAGCTATTTACAAAGTTTGAACCCAGCAACTTCTTTTGCTTGACTGTAATGATGTGTTTACAATCTGGTGTTTCAGTGCTTAACTCAGCACGTTCAGCCAATGACTTTTATCCTTTTGCACATCATTAGAGAGAAATTACATTTTGGCATTCCTTAAATTCTATCAACTTTTTTTCTAGTTCAAAAGACAATCTTGGTGAGTTTTACACCACTCCTATAGGAACTTGGCTTCTAAACTTCCTTCTATCCTTAATCTATCTAGTTTCTAATGTTCATGCCTACTCTACCAGACTGTTCTAGCTTCTAAGACCCACCTTCTTCCTCTAGCCTTACTTGTCCACTAAATGCTGTCCCATTACAATCAATTCTTTGGTGACACTTCCAAACACAAAAGGTACGATAATCCAATAGCACAAAATCATATGACAAACAGAAATCAGGGTGTAATAAATCCAGTTTCTTGTAGAAATCTATTCACCATTTCTTCTTTTTTTTCTGTCCCCTGAAACCTCTAAAATTTCTAATATCTGTTTCTAAAGGCAAGAACAAACAGCCAACCAAAGCTACATGGAACATCCTTAGAAGATGTGTTAAACCATTTATCTAGACACTATCCATCCCACCAAGAATGGACTACAATTGAATTAACTATAGACGTATTGTGACTAAACAGTGACATTACAGTTAAGACTCTTGAAATAAGCATATCTTACTTTTAAAAAATTTACTAGGTTAAAAGCTCTACTGCATCACCATAGCCAAGACTGTACTAATAATACAAATGACTCTGTACTATGATCAACTAAGAATATACAACTCTATACTATAGACATGCATGCAATTTACTAACAAGCCGATTAAGAATTACAGCACAAAATTCCTCCTTCACACCAACTAGTTCTTCAGAAGCTGTGCGCATTGTGAAGAGAAGGAGAATTGTTTTTCAAAAAAAAAAGGAAAGAAATATAAATTTTTCTTTGCAGTCTGATTGGGAAAAGCATTTTGGCACCAGCGAAATTACTTTTTCCAGCACAGCAATTACACACACTCCAAGAATGCCAGCTTAATTCAAAAATAATAAATTCACGTTAGATGTGAGCAACTGCAATTCTAATTTCCACCACCAGCAAATGCTCTCTACTTTTGCAAAATGGTTTATTGATGGTGTCATTTTAATGTCATTAATTATGGGGGGTACCAAAAAATGCAGTCATCAAAAGCCAGTATCTACAAGTACATAGCCAAAGAAAATAAACAGGGATGTAGCCTCTTGTAATAGGTTTTCTAGATCCACAGTTTCTTGGTGTGTAGTGATCAACTGTTTTACATACTATGAGCCAGAATTTTCCAGAATGTTATAACCGTTGTCCTTGCCCTCTATCTGACATTAAAAACCTGGTAATTGCAGTTTGCATGAGTCTACATGTAGCCTAACACAGCACGATTCTGCAAACTTTAGAGCATAAAGCAGAATGATAAAGAACACATTTATGATTTCTTAAGGATGTTATTTAAGAAAATTTTCCTCCAAAAAGAAGGAACTGTGCAGCCAGCTCTAACAGAGATAAGCTTTAGTTTCTTTTTCATCTGTCTTGTCTTATCAATCAAACATAAAAATGAATGGAGTTTCAGAATCTGATTAGCAGAAAGCTTGTCTGTTGCAAAGACAGAAGAAATGTTTTATGAATATATCTCATCTGTTTTTGCAACAGAATTTTATTTTGGGTTTGACAAAATAGCTGTAAATAATGTGTGGGAGTGTTGCTATGGTAACCAGCAAGTTTTGCCTCTCTTTCAGAATAAGTATCACCATGTTTTGTAACAATTAAATCTTCAGTCCAGTTCAATTAGCTGGGATCTATCTATTCTCAATTACCTCTATGGCGATTTGTTGTCTTGTCAAACATAAGCATGGCATCCTCAATCTACAAAGAAAGAAATAATAAACATAAGCAACCTTGGCAAATTCAAATTAAATAACAACCATTAGAGAAGGTTAATGAGCGCTATCCCCTACATAACACTAAGTAATAATATTTCACATCACATTCACTTGGGATTATTTAGTTGACTGATGCAAGTTTTTTATAACAATGTTAAATTGACCATATATTTGAGGAAAAAAAGCACATTAACTTTAAAAATTAACCAAAAATATATGGAGCTCTTGCCATACATGGGAAATTACGACTTTAAATATTATCAATAAAATATTAAAAACCTGTCCACCGTAATTATTTTTTTGACATTACCTAAGATTTAGAAGATTTCATTTCTATGTAAAATAGTAATCAATTGAAAGTAATTAAAACATCATTGCCGAGATTTTAAACCAAACATGACAATCTAAATAGGATCTTCACAACATAACTATTTCACCCCCAGGGGCAAGTCAACAAGACATGATGGCCGACAAAAATAATGGCCAAGCTTTGTAAGAAAATGGAAGTTCAAAATCAGTTCAGCTGCTCATTAAAAACCCTCACAGAAAATTTCATCTGGATGCATGTGCTTTGTGGTGCAGCTATTAAGGATTTAGGCTGTTTGCATTTAATGAGGAGGAGACGGAAAAAGTTTGGATAAGCAGTAACAATGAACCATTGATGTATGCTATCTCCAAGAGAAATTCTGCTCGCCACAGCATTCAAATGCAGATGGCCTTGATTGGAATCGATCACCGGCCAAATAAAATTAACACACCAAGTGTGTCTTTTGTGATTGTGGTATACACTAAATTCAAAAAATATCTGAGCATCAATTGCTGCCTATAAAAAATCAATAAGGACACATCTAAACAAATCATTTCCATTTGTGGGGGCAAGGCTAATGTTTTTTTCCAACTCATCTTGCTAAATCTTACCTACAGCCAATTTGGAGTTTTGCATATACAAAAATCCAAATAATACCATGAACCTTTGGTTTCTAAACTTAATTTCTTCTTTTTTTTCCTCCCCTGGTATTCAAGATAATAAAAAAGTGTTCCTAAGCAAAAACACAACAATTTAGCCCCAGACAATTAACCTGCAATTAAGTACAAAGGAAAAGAGTAATGTTACATAATTTCTCTTTATTTATAGTAGGCAAGTTGTGGGTTTTATGGACCAATCATGGGGACTAGAGAAGGCAATAAAATGACAAAATAATTTTGCTTGCAATTTAAGAGGCTTGGGAGAAAACACACAGACAAAGGTGTAAGGTTGTTTTAGAGCTATGTCACCATCTACTTTTCACCCAGAAAAATTTCTCAAAAATTCAAAGGTGCCAAACTGAAATCCCATCTAACACTGATAAAACCAACAAATTGTGATTGTTCAAACACCAAGTGACTATAGTCTTCCAGCAGACAGAGAAAGACGTGAGACAAAGGCAGTTGGTAGGAACATTTAGTTTGGATGGTATCTGCACTTCCGCTATTAATGCTGTCCTTGTTTTCGTGTCAGATAAAATGGATTTTGACAGAAAGACAAAAAAGAATGTTAAATACAGTGTGGTCCATGTTTTTGTCAATCGTTGGAGAAATAAGTCAGTGTTTTGACAAAGCCAAAACATAATAATTTTGAATATCATTTATATATATTGGGAATTACGAAATAAAAATGATTTATGCACATATCACAATTGATTAGAAGGCCATGAAAACCAATACGCCTTTCAGACACCAATTTAAAACACCTGAAACGCCTGATTAATAAATTATTAACTATCCTTAACATCTATTCCTTTGGTTCGGAACATTACATAACACATTAACATTTCATCTTAAACTGATCTGATTGTGTTTGGAACCAGTTTGAGCATGGTCGCCTTTGATAGGTACCTGCCATCTGTGACTAGGTGCAGATCCCCCCCCCCCAATATACAGTAGCATGCACTGCTCAAGGTTCACCCAGTCCATACCCACAACAAGAAGCAGACGGATCATGTTTCACCCGAGACACCACATTATTAAAATCCCAAGACCTACATGACTCTCCCAACACACGATTCGTTTTAACCATTTGTACATCTTTTGGAAGGAAAGGGGAGAAAACCTATTAACTGTTGACATCTTGTAGTTAAATCTACCTTTTTAGCGCTTTCTTTTATTATGTGAAAAGGTCTCCCACATGCAGACTAAAAAAAAATCCCTATGCTAGAAATATTAGTATAATGTTTGCAGAGGATTCGATTGACTTTTGCATTAGAAAATTAATTCTATCTGCATTGAAATTGTCAAGTGTTGACTCAAAGGAGAAAAAATTTAATAATAAGTTATATTCTTTCTGCAGAAAACTTGCACGTGTCTGGTGACTCTGGGTGAAATGAAGTGTTTAGGTGGCAAATATTTGTATGGCATATTAATCTCTCTTCATTTGCAGAATAAATACACAGAAGGAAAAGTGCTCCTATTCTTTGCATACATCTGCCATACATTTGAATTAAGGAGTTAGAAAGGACACGTATAAAGACAAATTTTCGCAGGCATATTTCCAATAATGCAGGTTTTTGACGGACAAGAAATTTTGCTGAGGAGTTTGGCTGACAGCCATTTAAGTGAATGCGTTCACTAATTGCATCTTGGTCACAATGCAATTTCTTGACTGGGGCTGTTGATGATCGAAAAAAGCCTCTTTGTAAGAGGTCTGCTGTCCATATCAATCAAAGCTCCCTTACAGAAGCAGCATCAATGTCATCCCCAACAAAATCATCATCCATTTGGACATAATCTCAGTTCTGAATGCAGGTTCAGCCACCTTTCCATTCAATCTACTCATCATTCAAGCCTAATGTGATTCAAAGGCTAGCACAAGGCTGCCTGAACTCTCAACCCCCTGGTATGGAATCCACAAACAAAATTCTAAAGACCATTTTCTCCAAATTAAGGGTCGATCATGCAACGCTCTTTGAAGCTCATCCTGAATTCTAAATTTGACCCTTACGAGGGCCATTCCACATGCAGACACCTATGGATTTCTTCTCATTTATAAAATTCTATAAATAATATACAAGACGTTTTGTTACTGTCATGACTCATGCCACTTTACTTTTTCTTAACTTCAAAGTTAAATGTGACGGTTCAATGTTACTCTAGTGATCTGTCATAGACCTCTAGATTCATAACTTCACCTTTTGTTTGTGAAGGGAGAATTTCTCGATATTATCGCACACGTTAATGAAGAAAAGCCACAAAAGCAGTAGAGGAACGAGCACAGAGTGTGTGTGGTTGTCTTGTTGGGGACGGCCCATTCTTCAGTTTGTACAAGTCGATCCCAGGAAATGATTGATATACAATACATCTACGTCATTCAAAATGCATTAATAAAATCATTTCCATCATTTTCTGTAGTATTTGCAATTTTTTTTATGAGGAATGTAAAGAATAAGTTATAAATTGTTCTCCATCCTGAGAATTACATAATGTAAAAATGCCAAGGAATTTTCAATAACAATAAATAACTTTAGTTCTCATCAAAAGTGTTGGTATTTGATAAACCTATTTCCCCAATTCTTTTAAGAAAAAGCTGACCCTAAACCTGGGACGAATGAAAACGCATTGGATTTGATCCCCAAAACACAGCGAATCATGACTTCTCCAACGATATGTACATCCCTATCAATGTTGCCAGGGGCAACTGAGATTTTATAGATTTTGGTATTAATCACACAGATCTACGCATTAAACCTCACATTAAAAGAAGATTTATTTGAATGGAAACAACACAAAATACTTCACAGAGCAACTAGGTATTTTCTGCCTACTGAATCAATTACCAAATCACCAATAATCATATAAGAAAATCTCTCTCTCTCTTTCTCTCCACATTCAACATTCAGGCAATATCAATGCTATGGAAATATCATTATACCTCCTCCTCTGCAATCAAAAAAATATCAATTAATGGAATACGGGGATATCAGGCTGTGCTTCTTTTTACTGTTTCATTACTTTTGTTTGGACATTCACACAAAAGCTGTGATTGGATTGATAAAATGTCACTGCACAGTGGCTCTGTCAACAGGATCTGGCTGGCCATTACACCAGCAGCAGACAACTGATTTCGAGGGTCCTGATGCAGCTTCAGCCACGAGTTCTGCTAGTCAGTCAGCTTGCAGTTGATAAGCGCTCTAATGGCTTCTGACAGTGAACAAAACCAAGGTGAGAGGTAATCAGATTGAGCGTGATTAGCTTCAAAATATCAACAGCATTCCTGGACAAACCTCCAACATTTATTGGGTCATTATCATCATAGATGCTTAGCCCTCCACACAGCCCCGGCTTTACAGACAATTATGACCTTTTTTGTCTTACACAATCAAATACAACATTCATAATAGCCTACTCATGAATATGCTTTATTTCTTTAAGCACATGGCATGTTAATGTTCAAGCTTGTAAAGCTAAAATTGTCCTAGTCTGATGCTGTCAATTTTTCCTGAGACATGTACTTAAGAAAATGATGGCATCCATCAAGCAAACCTATGATTAAAGCCAATCCCACCTATTCTGAGTAGCCTCCCTTAAGTCCTTTTATTATCACACAATTTTCCCATTCATATACCAAAGTCTCCCCTATCCCCCTACTTTATATACATATAATTTATTCCAATCAATTTTGCTTTGTGTCAGGCACAATCTTTTCAGCACCAAATATTAATTAGAAAATGAAATGTTTACATGTCACCCTATCTTGATCTACAGGCTGTTACACAGAGAAATGTAAACCCCTGTCTTCCAATTGAGGGATGGGATCTGGGAGGTTAATATTACTTGGAAGGAAAAAACGCTTACACATTAGTAGAAACCTCCCAGTCTTGGTGGCAACACGACTTGTCAATAACCAATTATAACCTAAAACATTTATTTATTCAAGTTTATCCTCTCCCCAAACTACTTTCTATAAAAATCATTAATAATTACTCAGGGACATGAACATTGTCATAAAAGCCAGTATTTATTTGTGAAGTTTGTTAACACAATCCATACACAAGGGGATAGATGCAAATATTTTCATCTCCAATAACTTGCTCCAAGACTTAGCCACCTTTTCTACGCCTGTCAGTTCTGAAGAAATGAATTTGTCATTAATTAAAGGCTGCTTTTATTCGATTCATTGTGTTTCCTAAGAAATCATATCCTATCCCCATTTTTCTTCTGAAATATGCATGGAAACTGCACATCAAGTAATAGAAACATGTAGAAATTAGCAAACAGTTCTTTAATTTCTATTAAATATTGATGACCTTACACTGCTTGAACCAGAGCTGGAAGATGGCAATAGAACCGGGCGAGAGGAATATCTCCAATACAATTAGTGTACATTACAACCGCGGTATTCACTTACAGCAATACAATTTGTACTTGATGTATAACTGTCCGTCTCCTTTTATCAGTACCGTACAATAAAGAAAATGGTGTGTCTCTATAGGTCTACTGGCTTGTTTTTGGATAATACATCACTGATACTGACCAAATAAACAGACATTTTGACAAAGATTTTGATAATTTCTTTTCTCCTTGTAATTGCGGTGTTTGTCCACGAGTTCCCCCAACCTTTCACAGGGCTACACCGCCATTAATAATCCATTTCCCCACAGACAGGACAAACAGGAAAGTCCCTATCTTGGACATGGTAGATAGTGTTCTTATAAGGACGCTGAGATAAGTAAAATCAATTCTAACAAACTCTCATTACGAGGCAATGCTTTATTGAATGACCAGCCCCGATAAGGAAGCAGTTTGTTGCTTGGTACAAATTAAGGATCTATTCCAGTTGGTCGGTAACCTAACCTTGGTTCGTTTTTATTTGGACAGGTTCTTCGATCAATAGATTTCTTCACAAACTGCTGACCGCTACAGAAACCTGTGACTACAGAACTGGAAAAAAAAATTCTGCAGCTCACCCCCCAATAATTTCCTCTTTTTCCACAGAAGCATGGAACTCATTACTGCAGGTGCATCTTTTATAGCTTTGCCTCCCCAAGTGTAAAATGTTTACAAGTCTACACACAGTAACAATTTTTGACAGACAGGAAGAACAATTGAATGTCAGACTAATCTCTGTGTGTCTGAAGATAGACTAAGATTGTCCTGTTTGTGTGTGTGTGATAACAGTGACATTTATAGCACCCCACCACCCTGTTTCTACACATCAAGTTAAACGGCTTAGTGGCATACATACTACTGGCCCTACTCATTACAAAAGTACTTGTTCCCTCTGGGTAAATAGTATCCTAACTTGTCATCACCTACCATTCTTGCATCAGGTGGAATAAGAAATAAGAAGATCTTTACGTCGACAGGGCTCATATCACCGACAACTTGTCTATTGACAAAAAGCAGCACTTAGTTTGTAATTGATCAAGTTCAACTATTCATTGTATATTACTCAGGCTAAAAGTGTTCAAAGCAAAAACTTCAGTTTACCCCTCACATTTGATATCAAAACCCAAACTGCAAAGACATATATTAATACATTGAATTAAATGATCATGTTTCGCTATTTAAATCAACATGGCAAATTTTTTTGCACTAAAAATTCTTAATCTGAAAAAGCAACTCAAATACTTAAGACCCTTGATTACAGGAAAATTTCCTCTGGATTGAGAAGGCAATTTTTCATCAAGTTTGTATTTCAATAAATTAACACCAAGGAGTTTTCCATAACTTTGTAAAGCTGAGAAGATGCAATCCATCCTTTGAATACTACTCAGCTAATTCCCCTCAGAGGCCATACAACTTGTCTTCCTGCAGTATTACCATCACTTCCTAGCATGACAACACTTCATTTTTGCCCTATGGTGACTGCTGCCTTAATTTCCATCTCATTTTCTGTGGCCGTCATTAAAATTTTAATAATTTAACTATCATAAAAATGACAAGTTACTTAGGTCCTTGTCTCTTAAATTACGACATAACAAGAACGGGTTACTTTGTAGTGACAGCAAATGTAGATGTTAGCTCCTTCACATACTACTAATGATAGGACTTTACCAATGCCATTATCAGTTGCTTCTTTCTTGTACAAGAACTTAACTTTTTTTTATTGGCTTTGGTAAAAAATAATTGAAAGCATAATTTACATGTATCAAATGCTCTCTTTAAACACATAAAACACATATCTAGTGACTTCAAAAGAGTCACTATTTCGAATTAATTAAATGGCCGTTTTAAGAATATTATGAAATCATGCCTCCGGCACATTTAACCCCCAGAACAATGGGTTGGTATTAGCCTTCCTATAAACAGCTAAAACAACTAACGTAATAGTTAAAATGTTTATCAAACATGTCGCTTTAGTATCGCAATTGTTAAAATATGGTCACACATGAGTAATCTTAAGTCATGGCAGAAAAAAAAGCCAGGTCAAATGATCAGGTGGTTGTGTGTGCTGGTCCAAGGCCACGGAATGCCATTTAATTATGTATGAAGGTTTTTCGAAGCCTTGTATCAGGGGATCAGCATTGTTCAAATCTGTTATACCCGAAAAAAAGGGTGCAATAAGGGTATTTCAAAAGGAATAGGTCCGATGATAAAAAAAAACAAATAAAATTACTGTCTTAATGACACGCCTGATGACCAATTAATAACTGCGGAGTTATTACTACCCTCTTTGTCATGGTTGTTATAAATGGGGTCCCCGCACGCAGTTTACATAATAAATGTTCCCGTGTATTCTCGCACTAATTGGTTTCTTTCCATATTATTTATGTACACGTACTTCCAACATTTACTTTTCGATTAACTCTTACAGAAATTCAATACACCGACAATTGATTATGAATAAATTCCGAGCTCCACCCTCCTTACCTTGCACATAGTGGCATAGAATCGGCCATGGTTAGTGATTTTGTTTAGTGGTCTACTGTTTATTTATAACAATTGTCGTTCTCAACTTTCAAATCCTTTATGCAATATTGCCTATTGATTTTGGTGTGTAATAGGAATATAATATATTAGCGACATTAAGTTTTAATGCCAGTATCAAAGGGAATGTTAAATTTCTGGTGTAGATGCACAGGGTTGCTAGTGATGCCTGAAATCGAAAGCTTTTTTTAAACATTGTAATGGAACAAAGACCAAGTATCGCATCACTCAGGACATGATGCAACAGGATCGAGAATTTATCAGTAGCATGTTGCAACCAAAGACCAATACTGCACATACCCATCTCAAATAGAGCTGCTTCAATGAATGTAATTTGACTTTCTTTTTTACAAAACCTACCGAAATCTTTAATCATATTTTCCATGCCAGTAGACACAACATGACCTTGATCCAAGCTTCAGATAAAGAGAGATTCTTTCAGTTTTCCTTTCAATGATGTATTTTTAGGTTGTGCTGTAGATATTCTGTTCAGTTCAAAAGGTCATTCCAGGTTTCTCTCTCTGCCCTGTGATTATTTTACCAACCTCTGGTGGCTTTTCTTAGGGGAGCTTATCAATGGTTTCTACCTCCCAAATCAATAGGTGTAAAGTTCAAACTCAAATTTTTACCTTTTTTTCACTTTTAATTCCCTCTTCCAGGAACTGCAGATCTGAAAACTGCATGAATATTGCATGTGTTTTTCTCCCTTCTTGCAAACAAAGGGATGATAAGGAGCTTCATTCAGAGCTGATTACTGATTCTATCAACTGAACGACAATTAAGATATTATCAGTTTTAAAAGCACATTGTTGATTTCATGCTACACACTGCTTTGCATTTTAACCACAAAGCCCGAATAACACTGCACCAGACCTTATCTTAGTGAATTCCTATACTTCAATCAGCTACAGTGCCTGGGCACAGGAAGCCCCTATTTTATTCGCAAGAAAACGGCTATCAGATTTGAGATGTGAGGAAAAATGCAAAGGATCACCAATTAAGTTTATAGATCAGTTGATGTAACCTTATTCCAAGGGAGTTAAACAACCCCTGATCTGAGTAGCTTGAAAAACTTACAAAAATGACAGGCAAAAAGAGATACACAATGGTCAACAACAGAAGGCATGCAGACGGAGCAACATTCAAAACTGCAGGCAATCTTAAGAACATGATGACGATATCTAGCTAGGTGTCATGTGTCTGTACTTTCTTCATTTAAAATTTCTCCAACTGTCTGTCAATAGCCCTTCCTGTTTTTTTCCCACATCATACGAAATTAAATTACGCAACCACCCCCAATTTATTTGTTGTCCCGAATAAAGGCTGATTCAGAGACGCATTCCAAAAAGTTACAGTACATGTAAATCAACCCAGCCCTTTTCTGTTTGAGGCAATGATTTACAAACTTTTCATATGGGCCAGTTCCATTGGTTTACAACACAAATTGAACATTTCCTAATCCTGTTCACTGCCATTTAAAATTCCTCACTTGAACAACACTGAATGCTTGTCTGATAATTAACACAGGCGAAAGCATTAGAAAGAGCCTACATAATGTTCGATCAGAAGATTTTTCTATAGATGATTATTTAATTTCCTGATTTTTATTTCTCATAAATCAGTTGATCTTTTCACTATACGTATAATATACAACCGGAACTCATCTTAAATGTCAGCCTTTTTTTAAACCTACACTGTGTAGCCAAAATAGTTTTCATTCACGATTGAAATGTTCGTTTCAAAAAATGATTTACTATGAGTCACAGCCAAAAGGAATTAAAATATCAACACTTTAACAACCTAAAGTTAATTCTGACTTATTTTAACCTGAGGACAATCTGCCTGAATTTCTTTCCGAGTTAAAGTAATCATAAATAATCTTGTAAAAAGGTATTACACATGACAAACAATGTTGTTAATTCATAATTCATTAGGCACAGGTGATCAAAGAGTCATCAATAATAGAAATTAAAGACCCCGTTTATATATCTCTGTTTTTCTAATAGAGCCATAACAATGTCAGACAGGTATGTTTCTCATCATAACAGGACCAGGTGAGGCTTATCAATTGGTCACCACTACATCCAGGGTTAGAGGAGATATATATACAAGATATGCACTATGAAATAATGACCCCTGGCCCCTGAATTCGACCACTGGTTACAAAACTGCACCTAACGTCTCATGCCACGTCTCGCTTCAATAACCAGGCTTGGATAAAGCTGCCCATACATACATCAAATATACAACCCATGACCGCTGGACCTAGATTTCAACTTGTTAATTACTACACGTTACATGAGTACTTGATTGTATTTCCTAGTCTAATTGAATGTCTGCACAGTAATATTGACATGTGGGATAATGATCTCTTGACAGTGTACACCTGAATATCACGACCTTTTATCTATCCACTGACCTCCATGCATGAGCCATATTAAATATCTCTATGAAGATGTCATTCTTCAATGATTTAATAATAAGTCCAAGGCCATCTTCGTACATTTATCTACACCCATGTACGTTGTAAGAACACCCAGCTCCCTAAATTTCATATAAAGTCAGGTTACTGAAGTTTAGAGTGCCTGGCAACAATTCGATAATTTTAGTCACTATTTTTTTGTTTTCTTTCTGTGTGTGTGATCTATATACATCAAGCCCTGACAAGTTTATACCTACACTTACTGAGCAATTGAAAGCGGGAGCAAAAAAAGCTAATGAATGAAGTACAAATGTCACAATAATCCTTAGAAATTTCCTCTTATCTCTACACGTTTCTTCAGACCAATTTAGCTTGTGTATAGATTAGAGGTTCTTTACGACTCCCACCCAAAAAAACATATAAAGAACAGAGCCCCACAATGATAACTTAGATAGAAAAGAAATTTATTCTAGATTTTGCCAACGAAATGTACCGCTCGAATCTTCTAAACGCAAGAGAGCTAGATTTACTCTATATTGCTAATGAAATGTACCACTCAAATTTTCTAAAGCATTACAAATATTCCCACACAGTCCAATGCTGTGTACACCTGTTATGTAGAGCCTGTCATTAGCACAGGGACAAGAACTATTATTAGGATGACTCATACTTTACTTCTCTTACTATACCTGACTTCACATGTACATTCTTATCTCCGAAACTGGCCAAAGGGTCAAGTCTGATTAGAGCATTTTGATTTTATCACTCTTTCTCCATGTATAACTTATTTGCAATGGTTTTTTACCCCTGTGGTTAGTATTTCGATCTTTATTGATGATGTTCAGGGGGCATAGCTAAGAGAAAAATGACATGGTTTTTCGTTTTACTTTTTCATGTAAATCTAGAACCTGTTGATAACCTGCTGGGGGACTTTATTGCTTTTTCCATTTTTTGGCCCAACTTTCAATCTTTTTTCATGTAAATTTTGACAGACTAAAGGAGACAAATCACATGGTCTGCCACAATGAAACACGACAAACAGGTTCATGTCTCCTTTTCTGGCAATCAAAAATATCTTATTCTTACCTATCCCAATGTAATATTTAAGTAAACAGGTACGTGAGGTACACCTATGCTTATATGCAGTTCTCATGCTACGGTCAATATACCCTGACCTTATCAAACAAAATTTCTATGCAGGCTGTGTGTTTCTCCAATATTTTTTGCTTGCAATGCATTTAAAGGTGCACATAAATCTTGAATTATGGATATAAATGACATAAGAACCCCCTCCCCATTTATACAACTGCACTATCACCTTCCAGACGACTCTGCATATATATATACAAACTGTGTAAACATGTGTTTTTACCTTTCCATACTGTGAGAAGTAGTTTTTGACGTCTTCCACTGTTGTGGCTGCTGAGAGTCCTCCAACAAATATCTTCTTTGTCCTGGTGACCATCTACAAGACAAAAAACGGCAAACCTACAGATCAAAAAATCTAAAAAGACGTCTTCTCTTAGGTTTATCAATTAAGAGGGGAAAAATCAATAGGACTTTTTCAGACATTTCAATGATCATTAGCTCAGACAATCTAATTTCCATTCATCTTTTCCTGTACTTCTTGTTTCCGCATCAACACCGAGAATGCAATAGATTGGGAAGTTACTTTCTCTGTGCAATTTCACTGACAGAATTTTATTACGTACAAGTGTTGTGTAAAGGGGCTACATTGGGACTTTGCCATATGAAAAATCAGGTCTTATCTACAATGCAAGTTGAAAATTTAACATGGAAATGCTGTGTTTTTATTGAGATTTCTCTAGCAAACCAAATGCAACAACAACAAAAAAATCTGATCAATAAAGTGGTACAGCTTAACTTCTGTACTCTAAATTTGCAGATGCAAGGAATTCCTGATAAAACTAATATCTTAAATATGCTGGCTAAAATGAGTCAAGTCACCTCTCTGACCCATATCTTCATCTAAATTGGTTTCACTGGGCTGAAAAATGATCACGACCAAAACCGGAGGGACTGATAGAATTTTGTTTTTCTCTGTATCACCAAGCCTATAGATTATTTGTCTTAAAAGAACTCACAGCAAATTGAAATAGACAAAATATGACCATTTCATGTCGCCTAGCATCGTTCACATTTTTTTAGCAGATGATGTTTCACACCCCAACTACAGAAGAGCCTCTTGAGACTGGAGTTAACTGCTTAGGACTTGGCAGAAGATGGAATGTGGATGGTCTGTAAAGGGTTAATGATGCTTCCTAATGGACCCTAACCTCCTCTATCTCATAATATCCATCTTTTCTATCCTAGTTAGGTCTTTTTCCTTTTGCTCATTCTCTCTATTTCACTCTCTCTTGCCCACTCCCTCCTCTCTGTCTCTCTCTCTTCTCATTGTCTTTCTCTCTCTTTCCTCTCTCTCTCTGAAGTGGTTTAGATTACCTAACTCTTCTTATCATATTCAGAGCACAAACTATAACTGTCATTAGCAATTGTTAAATACTCCAATTGAGAGCGTGCTCAATCAATAATTTATGAAGTTTCACATTTTCACAAAGTTGCTTGTCATTTTCCACACAAATATTGGCATACAAATTAGACAACAATGCATGTATACATCACCGAATAAGCCAGGTTTTGTAATATCGATTACATGTTCTACATTCTTCATATACTCTCTGTCTGGGGAATAAATTTATGGCAATGTGTGCACCTTGAATCTGTTACTCCTCACTTATCTTTTGATTGATCACAATATCCTCTTTATTTCAGTTTCTCTAGCATTACATCACCCCATGCAATAACCTTAACTAACGCTGACATCTTTTAAGAAGAATTTAGATTAAGATTTTTTCATACAATCATTCATTTTTATTCAACTCTTATCCAACTCTTGTTCAATGTAGCATGGAAACAAACAAGTCTTATGATTAAAAAAAGAATTCTACTGTATGAAAGAACCCTGTTCCCATGAAAAACTTGTGAAGCAAGTCCTTATGTATAAAGAATTCAAAAGAAAATGGGTCTTTGTTCACCTACATGAAAAGTTGTAGACTTTTTAAAGTGACACAATTCAATCATATGGTTCCCAATCATCTGTGCTAAAAATCAAATTCTTTATGACAATGCTAGTAACTTCTGAAGTTTTTCTTCCATATACTTGCTTTGATGAGCACAACCGTTTCTTTAAGTTGTCAGAAATTCTTAAACAGAGAAATTAAATACATTTTTTTTTCTGAGAGGGATGTAAATGTACCTATTGCCTTAGAGATCTCATCATCTCAACAAAAATGCAGCATTAAAACTCTCCTCCTATAGATTCAAACATCTGTGAAACCTTGATCAATCCTGATCAACTTCACTGGTGCTTCATCTGACATACACAATCTTAAAGACCTCAGTCCAATATAGGATGTAATTAATTTCTTTATAATGCTAAATGATTGAAATGTCAGAGATTTTATTCTTACATTTCATTTGGTGTACATAGAAAAGCTTTCAAACTAAACTTTGGAGTTAAAATGATCATCGAAGTATAAAGGGCTTGCCGTTATATTTACACATGAATTCTATAGATAAATATATATTGATGCATGAATATAATCCTATTTACTTTTCTCAGCCCCATACACAGCTATAATGTTCAATTGATAGATTACTTTTTTTAAATACATCTTTTTCTTCATATTGCAAATCTGTATAAAATGGCATTTGTTGCCTTCGTGTCTGTGTTTACAATTGGATAGATTATGGGCTGTTCTTTCTGGTACTGGTATTTTCTGCTTGAACAACGAATTACTGTCATCAGAGACCAACTTGCAATAACTTGCAGGACATTATTACCTATTGACAAGGTACATTTTACAGTTCTCTTTTCTTTCTTGTACCCTTGCTATCCTATAGTGAATTTTTTTTTCAACTGGACTGGTATCCCACAGCTAACAGAGAAAGGGAGGGGGAGTTTTCCAAATTAGCCTTTGACAGTCACACAATTACTCAATGGG
The DNA here is from genome assembly GCA_020458035.1 of Magallana ariakensis. Lineage (NCBI taxonomy): Eukaryota > Metazoa > Mollusca > Bivalvia > Ostreida > Ostreidae > Magallana > Magallana ariakensis. Next base: position 17,346,476 of record CM035814.1, read on the forward strand.
GCTCCCTAATACCTGGGTCTCCTCTGGGTAAAATAGACCAAGAATGACACCTGTGAGAAATTCCCTTACACGGGTCACCCTCTTGTTTCTCCCCTGTCTCCGCTTAATCCTATTCTATCAATTTTTTGTTACATTCTAGCAAGAGAAAGTCCCCTTTAGCCTCTTCTATAATTCGTCATAATCCAGTATCTACATGGTTAAAGCCCTTACCAGAACCAAAAGCAGACTCACCATGCTCCCTGTCACTTGTATATTGCTACCCCCCCAAAAAATCCCAAATCCATACTTATCTCCTCAAACTGCATGAATTTCTCCAAACAAGTGGATGCCTAGCAGCTGTCTGCATGATGTCTCTCCAATCCTTTTCCTAATCTCAGTAATCTACCTAACATAAACCCCCAGCAAAAGCTTGGCATTACCCTGTAAACAGATGCAACTCACTTCCTCTATGTTTAAAATAACCCTTTTGACCTTATAAACGTGCAATCCAAGACTCTCTGAGAGCAATTGATGCCAAGATATTCCGTACTCTGAAGGAGGAGAAAGACTACATGTCCATTCAGAGTATAAATCATAGTGAACCC
>CM035814.1:17357059-17489559 GCA_020458035.1 Magallana ariakensis
ATTCATTGGGTTTATAAAATGCTTTATAGGACTGTAAGCATGATAAATATATAATATTTGTGAGACGATAAAGTAAACAAATATTTGCGTGCCATAGTTGTCTAAGAGCTAATTAGATTAAATAGATAAGGGGTACACGTTTATACCGCGTGGAGGCCGGGAGAAAACAATAGATAAAACGCCGCGATATACACATGAAAGACTTTCATATATAACAGTTATCTAATCAACGAGCCACGAAGTTTCCAAAATGCCAAAATCTCTCAGGGTGTGACGTTTTCAGAACACAGTGCCTGACCATTGATTCTGCTAGCTTTTCTCAGATAAAAAAGTTGGCATTGCGCGTGAAATTCCGTCTTATCATATGTGTATGATATGGGGAAAATATCAAGGGGAAACTCGTTTTTCCAGGCTTCGGCTTTACAAAATGCAGATTCAGTTACTTTTTATACACACACAGAGAGAAAGCAGAGTATGGTCATATCATTTTCAGTTTTAAAATAGATAACGGTTTTCTCATTGTCTTTCCCCAACAAAATGCTTGATATTCGAAGAAACTTTCCTTTTGCAAAATCGATTTTGTGAAATCATATATACATGCATGTTATATTTTTTTTGAATGAATAATATGATATAAAGAGATTGACGAATTCAAGATATATTACATATTTGGAATTCGAAAATTATATACCGGTACTATGATCGATTCACCCCCCCCCCTCTCTCTCTCTCTCTCTCTCTCTCTCTCTCTCTCTCTCAAAATAGCTCCCCTTACGAAACCTAAATGTACATGTATAACGTATGCGTGTAAACATATTTTGTACCAAAAAAGAACAAAACAAAAAAAAAAACAAAAACAAAAACAGTTGGTTTCATGCGTGACCATTTTGAAATTTGTTTGAAATAATTTTTTTAAATTATTTTTTATTGTTTTAAAAAAAACTTGAATGTTCAGAGAACGTATTATTTATTGATTAAATGACATGATACATGTTTCAATACATGCATTATTGATCGATTCAGACACATACACCGATATCAAAGAAAACAACACCACTCTATCAACGATCGGTTATCAAATAATCAAATATGTATCATGTTTGAAAATTCTAAAAAATATCATTAATCAGTTGATCAAAACTGCACGCTATCACGATGTTAATTCAATGTTGTCTATAATTTCCCATCCGCGATATAAATCTGCATATCTGCTATATACTAGTACTGCACGAGTGCATTTCTGTACCAGACCCTGAGAGTGCTGGGGGGGGGCAAGTATATGGTGGGAGGGGGTAGTGAACAGAGGAGGTCATATATACATGCATGCATGTTATAAAAATTACCTTTTGGGGGGGCAATATAATTTGAGGAGTAATTCTTTCCCACTTATTAAAGTTCTACTTCAGCATGCACATTCCTATATGAATGTCCCTCTGAATCTACTGACCAATGCACCCCTCCCCTCCCCTCCCCCCGCGAAAAACCATGTCATTCCCAGTGTGAAAATCTGTTCATGCTAAACGTTTCCAGAAAAAAAGAATTCAAAAATAGAGGAATTTACAGAAAAATGTAAACTTAAGGTGATTTTTTTATGCAATTATGATGTGTTTTGGGCAAACCATAATTTTCCTTCCATGCTCGCATAATGGAATATATTGAAAATGTGTTGAGGAATTAATTTTAATTGCTGTAAAATGTGTGAATTGATATGATATTTTAGCATGTAAGTTTAACGTTTATTAAAATTTACATCAAAGACACTTGAAGTTCAAATCATTTCTTGTTACGAAAGGGTATAATTTTTTGTATGTTATGATAATTAAAAATACTATTATAACTTAAATATGAAGTTATTCCATTTATAATGGCGAAATTATAACATTACGGGCATTGATCTACTTCAAAGTAGTCAGTGAAAATAGATCTAACATGGTTCAGAAATACATTTTTAATGACAAACTCTATTTCTATCCGGGTATCTTCAGTTGTATTTCCATTGAAGAAATACTACCACCGAATATCAGCGCGAAGATAATACAGCTCATAATACAAATACTTTGAGTATATATCTACGATAGCATACTTATATAGGGCTTCCCTATAGATCCCAATGCGCAATGGCAAATTTATTCAATTTTTAATGACTTGTTCATATTTGTATATGTATTCCATGCATTAATTCGGGCAGGATGTTTGGTTTTAGTGCTGTGCAGCATTGAATAAAATCTCGACGCTGTCACGTAAACCAAATTTAATTTTAAAAAGCATTCTATCCAGAGAAGAATTTTCAACACTTTTTTAATTTCAATTTTTGTATATACGGTATAATTTTATCATTTTTATATATCTTAAGAGAGAGAGAGAGAGAGAGAGAGAGAGAGAGAGAGAGAGAGAGAGAGAGAGAGAGAGAGAGAGAGAGAGCATGTTTGCTTGGGATAATTTTGTATGCCGGTTAATTTTCGGTAACTTCTCAATTATTATATTTAATAAATTCTAATTGTTCCGGTGTTTGGGGGTCCCCTGGCCCCCTCTAGATCCTCGCGTGAAATCAATACTGTATGGCTGTCAGCCGCTGGATTGAACCGGTATATCAGTCTCCAGCAATCAGTGGCCTCGTTTACACTATATACAATTTTTAAGAAATATTTTATTGAAAAATATACATATAAGTATATAAGTGAATATGGATTGAACAGCAGACAAAAATAGCCTATATTAGTTCTCTCCATCAGAGTTCAAGGTATAAATATTTTTAATACTAATAGTGTATACTTTTCAAAGTTTTACATGGACATTTTTACTAGCTTGTAGAAAATAAAGAAATAAGGGATTTATAGTTAAATAAGAAAATAATGATAAAAAACAAAAACAAAAGAGAACAAAGAAATATATATATAGTAGTTATAATATAATAAAATATACTCAATGATTAAAGTACATGTAGCACAGTGTTAATTATTGTTAATTTACATTCTAAAAAATCTAAAAAAAAATAAAATAAAATAAAAAAAAAATAATAAAAAAAAATTGAAATAAAAAATACTATATACATTCTTCAAATTTTATATATTTTCTTATTAAGCTCTTTTTGTACATTGTAGCCGAACGTGTATATATTATGGCGGATTCTAACTTCTGTATTTACATGCATATGATCATCTCATAGGTCAATTTGTGGGAGAATTGTGGTAGATTTTTAGTGAAACTGAGGCCACTGATTGGCTGTGCTTAGACTGAAGAATGAAGCAAACCCAAGGCAAGACTGATGATATGCAAATCAAATGGAAAAAATTAAAATGTACACCCTTGTCAGCCGGAATAGCTCAGTTGGGAGAGCGTTAGACTGAAGATCTAAAGGCCCCCGGTTCAATCCCGGGTTCCGGCACGGAACAATCCGGCGGCTGACAGCCACACATTTTTTCTTTTTTCTCTTTTCCAATTTAAATGTTATAACTCGCCTTAAAATTCATATCGAATGTTTTACGAAGAAAAGGAATATTTCCTTGATTTTTTAAATAAATGATTTTCCACTACCGCACATCCGGCTGAAATACGAACGCCATATCCAATACATAATCAGTAATCATAGGCAATAATTATGGAATTGGATCTATGGAATTATGCTATCGTCATAAAATAATGCCTGCATGAGCTGCAACATTGACGAGATCCTGGTTGAAATAAATTTTTTATTTAGTATATACATGTTTAACGATTTAAATTTCTATAATAATTCAATTTAATGCGTATTTTTATTTATTTGTAGCGTTTTAAGACAATTTAAATTAATTCTTAATTTACTTCACAAGAATTCACAATTGATTCCATTATTACGAGCATGTAAGGAAAAAATATATTTTGTCGAAAACAGTACATGTATCTCCATCTTTTCCAGTTTCTTTATATGGAAAATCTTGATTGGAAAACTTTTGTTCTCCAAACGTTCACATATTTCCAGACATCAGGAATTAATTTTTTGGAGGTTTTTGGGGGTATTAGTGGGTGTTCAGAAGATTGGGGGGGGTCTTAATTATTAATCAGAACAAGTCCCTCCCCTAAAGCTACATAATCATAATACAATTTAAAATGAAGTGCAGGAAAAGACATGATTTTTAAACACTTTGATTCCATTTTGTGCATATATATATTCAATATTCATAGAGGTATGAGCATGCTGCAGCCACTGTGTTTAATTAGAGACTCATTAATTAGTGGGAAGAAATATATGATCTCAAATCAGCAAAGAAAAAAGAGGAGCGCCAAGTTGTATATAGGACCCCTCCCCCCCCCCCCCCCCCCCAAATACTTGTCTCAGCGATTTTTCGGGCTTGTTACAGACTAAGCTAAGAACGACAGTAGCCAACAAACATTTCACAAATCTTCCATAAATTTACAATCACCAATGAGATAATGCTTCTGAATAGAATAAATTTTGGAATACTTGATATGATATTTAATTAGCATGTCATTTGTTTAAAATAAATATTTGTAACAAAAAAGAGTTTGTGTTGCCTAATTTAGCTAAATGTTCTATACAAGGTCCTAAACCTCAGAGACATAGTTGTTTTGCTACAGTGTAAATAATAAGAGCTTTATAAAAAGTGGTACAATTTGTGGAAGATTTGTGGTAGATTTGTGATTGAAACTGAGGCCACTGATTGGCTAAGACTGAAGAATGAAAGATATCGCGGTGCCTACTGGCCTTATATTTGTCAAGTACATGTTCTCGCTGCCACATTCATGTATATTCTTACTTAAGTTTTAATTGTGGCGTTTCATTGCACTGGCGGAAAACAGTCCATGGCCAGTAAAGAATTTAAAAATTTGATTCTAAAGTTATAGTTACGAGTGATAAGCGAATCACTTATTCTCAACGAAGCTGTCACGGTGTAACTGGAAAATCAAACAAAGGGACCGAAATTTGCTCAGAACAAAATGCTTTCTTAACCCGTATAATCTATTTTAATAAACTCTTAAGACAACTATCCAATTTAGGTGCTGGAGTAGAAGTAAAGTTTAATTATTCCTAATATATAATCGTATTTAACATTTAAGTGATAACTTTTTTTCCTGAGATATACTAGTAACAGATTTTAAAATTACTATACACAACTTATTTGGAAGTATGTCGCATGCGCGAATCTATAAGGAGTTTTTTTTTTGTTTGGGGGGGGGGGGGGGGTCCGGGGTCGGACCCCCCCCCCGACCCCCCGGAAAATTCAAACTGATTAAAATAATCTTGATCCGCGCATGTGTCGTGCAGTCTGTGAAGTTATTTGAACTAAACTACTATATGTGGACATTCGGTTTTAGCAGTGACTGTTTGAACACAATCGGATTGATTAAGAAATGGGGATAAAATAAATACGTAGTCAAAAGGTGGGAAGGGGATCGAGGAGAGAGACGGACAGACCAACAGACAGAGAACAAGTTCACACGGGAATAATTAGACATTTTTCAGAAATGACCCTTTTTTAATTTTAATACAAATATGATTTTTGTATCAACTTATGGCGTTAAATCATATGTAAAAAGATGTGTAAATTCATTCCTGTTTTACTCCAAGTATTTCAAATAAACTTTTTCTTTTACCTTCGATGGTTTAAATAAAACTAATGATGTGCAATGTTATTCAATTATGTGGAACCAAAGTTTTCTCTTTAAAAATTATGAGAAAATTTTTAAAACTCAATATTGTTTAAAAATCTTTTAAAACATTTTTATCCTTCCATAATTTAGTTTGGGTGGTTGGTTCTAATGTCCAAAATAAGGCAGTAAAACGCTGTTTCTTTCGAGACTTTTCATATAATACCGGGTGATGTAATTTAATAGTCGGTATCGAAAACATAAACCCATTTTGTTTGTACGGAACATTATTGAGATACAAATATTATTTTGTTACCACAGTATGAAAGGACTATCGCGAAAGGCACGCTTTCTTTACACAATTTGTTGACTTTCTATCATGGCTTTACATGTTGGATCAGCGGCCATGATAAATGCGACGACGCCGATTTAGAATGTCTGACAGGAAATCTTAGGAGATTGTCATAAAACAAACACAGAGTTAATTTGTCATTAAACATTTTGTTGATTTAAAATTACGGTCAAACCATGTCCAAAATCGATTTTGTAATGCGAGACAGGGCCGGGTATCTACCCTGAACTTGTCAAGACTGGTTTACGAATTTCGATGATCGCGGATGCTGTTGATATATGGGAAATAAAATCTTATATGAATTATCTTAAAATTGAAAATGAATTATCAATTGTTAATTTAAAGTAAAGAAGTATTATACTAACTTCAATTGTTTTGAATGAATTTATGCAATTTTTTTCGCACTGGGACGAAACCTTTCGGTATATCCTTCTCTGCTTTTTGGAAGACAAATAACTTTATTTAAAAAAAAAAATACTATTTCATTTTTTTCTAAAAAAAAATAAAAACAAAAAACAAAACCCTGGACAATTTCTCTCTCTGAAATCAATATCAGTCACAGATATACTTAACTGCTATTGTTAGTAACAAAACAGGATTGACAACTTTTTTTGGGGGGGGGGTCAATATTTGAAATCCTTGTTTGTGATAAAATATAAAAAAAAAAAGACCGATCCTTTATAAAAGGGCGGCGCTACAAATTAAAAGAACCAGGATCTCTAGCGGACGTGACTGTGAATAGATAGTTATGTTAATTTATACCTTTACATTTAACGATTGATCTATTCTTTGTGTGCTGCCATTTGTTTATTTTCTGATTGAATATTTTGTTAAATCAATGAACATTTTTTTAGTTAGTTACCTCATGTTTTCGTGCATGCGGTATTTGAGGAAAAAAAATTGAACGCATGAATATACATTGTTACCCTTTCGAAAGAAATAAACCTGGTACCAATACTCAATAGGCATCGGTCGTTATATATATTTTTTCGCATAATATACAAAAAATATACCCTCTATCTACCGTAATAATACACCTTATGTATTATTAGGTAGAGTGTGTATATTTTTTATCATGAGAAAAATTATAATTATAACTTCAGGTGCCTGTGCAATAGTCAGACGTTGAAGACAAGTGAAATAAGATATTTTGTGTATATAAAAATTTATGAATACACATTCCTAACTTTTGTTATTTTTAAAATTTTTCATAGAATATTTGTGGATTTTTTTCAAGATACATTCAATTTTAAAAATGTTGTTTCTGGGGTTCTTAAAATACATGTAGAATACTTAATAGAGTAGAATAGTTCTTATAATTGGCATTATCTACTTCAGAAGAAAATGAGCAGAATCTGCTATAACTTGACAAGTTCTGGCACTTCACATACATGTTTACATGCAGTATTATCTTCTCATCAGTTTTCTTTTAAAAAGTTAAACCCTAACAACGGGTATCTTTCATAAGAGCAATCTGAAATGGTAATCAAATCAATGTTTGAAATATAATTACTAGAAACTAGAAACGAGCTAAGGGGAGAGGCCAAAACAAAACAAGACGGGTACTTAGCAGAAGCGAGTTAGGGGGAGGGTGAACCAGGGGGAGAGGCCAAACAAAATAAAACGGACACTTAGCACCGGGTAAAACAACACTGGGCTTGTGTTGGGTATATACTAGTAGTCATAACTAAATTTACACTCAACTGCGGGGGTAAAGTCCGGGTTTCATGTGTCTCATGCTGATTGACAGTGGCGAGGTAGAGTGATAATGGTTTTTCTCTTTTTTCCCCGTTTAAACATCCATTTCTCTAATTTCGGAAACTAATTCACTTATCAATTTAATGACGTAATAGACGAGTGCGAAGCCTTAGAAATAAGCCACCATTATTTCAGAAATGCTCCCCCAATCTCTTTAAGAGAATCGATATATAGTCTTTGGTACCAAAAATACAACATGTAATAGCAGCGAACCGTATTTTACAATCCCCCATTCTTTCTGAGGGATAGCCCCGACCTTTTACTGTTGGAGGAACGAAAGCTTCCTCAAATACATGCATGCGCTGATCAAGAATTTTTTTTCTTTCAGGAAGGTCCGAGGGATAGTTTAGTTTGCCGTGGGGGGGGGGGGGTCCGAAGCATATTTTTGTAATTTTAATATGTACATTTAAGAAATTTGAATTTTCCATGGGGGGGGGGTCGGGTCCGGACCCCAATCCCCCCCCATAGATCCGCGCATGACATGTAAGTATTTTAACGTCTCCCCATCCATGGTTCTACATCACGACATTTCCAGCGATCGCTTTCCTTGAAATTATTTTCCTAAATCATAGAACACAACCAATGTTTCAAGAGTGCATCCGTACTCGTGCAGAATATGATACTGGGCACCCGTACTCGTACATCGTTAGTAGAAGAATATGGCACCGAAACTCAATCGATCATTTCTGTGATTGAATTCAAGCAATAACTAGCATAATCTTCATTCAAGTATTATAAATCTGCCTCGAACAAGATATAAATAAATAATTCTGGGAAATGTTTATAGACGGATAAATGTGTTGTATTAACTGCCACCGCATTTATACACTGTGACGTCACGAATTCCAGCACTGATTGCAACTCACGCCAATCGGTGCTGAGAGTATATATATAGGAGGAAGTGAAGAAAAAATAAAAATAAAAAAAATCGATTTTACTTTAAACACTTGATTGGCCTTTAGATGTGGATAAATGCGGACTTAATTTGTAAATAGCTATATAAGTCTTCTTTTTTTTTTTTTATTTGGAATCATTGGGTACATGCAGTTACATGTATGCATATATTCTGTATATAGATAATATTAAATATGTCATATTTACTTGTACATGTGTACCTAATTTTGAATTCATTGGATACATAATGGTATGTATATATATGATAAAAAAATTATAATGCAGTTACATGTATGCATATATTCTGTATATAGATAATATTAAATATGTCATATTTACATGTACATGTGTACCTAATTTTGAATTCATTGGATACATAATGGTATGTATATATATGATAAAAAAATTATAAAACCAAATTTTCTTTCCTCATTGATATTTTATATTCGATCCCGTTTGGTTGAATATTTTCACTCTTCGTATTCTCTGTATGGACAGCATAGAGATAACACCGGTGGTCTAAACTAACAGTTCCAGGGACAGAAATACGTCCCAGGATATGAAACATGCACAGTTAATTTGCCGGCAACTTCCGTGCAGATCCAAACCTGCGCTGACTCGGTTGTTTACATTTAATCTTTATTTCAATCAATGAAAATAAAATCTACGTTGCGTCAATAGTGTCTCAATAATTCCATAGATCGACACGGACATTAACATAGAGACCGATTAGAGGCATTCTCCGTCGTCTTTGAAGTTTGAAATCGGCGATATTTATTCGATGACACCGGGCATATAGCGTTTTTTGGAGTTAACGAAATGGCAAATAAAAATATTCAATGAATCAGACACGTGGAAAAAATGAATCCGGTTTCTGTCATATAAAGCTAATCTTTCTTTCTCCTTTATCTGGGCCCAATATTTGATAGACGGTTTGATTTTCTATATCATTATTGGGATATTGAAGCGGGGTGTTTATTGGGCTATTACTAACGGGAGAAGTTTAAGCCTCTAAGATCAATATTCTTTAGATATCTCGCTCTCTTCACGCAAAAATTTTCGATTTTCTCATTAATTGTTTCATGTCAAACATAGAGAGTGTTTCTATTAAAGACCATATGCGGTAATAAATAGGCAACACATGTTAAGATTTCGTCCCTGACCGATAAATTGGCGAGTTTTACGCGGACTGTTCTGACCAACTATAGTTGCACTGTAAATCATATGTCCTATTGTTTCACTGTAAATGGTATATCATATTGTTACACTTTAAATCATATTTCCTATTGTTACACTGTAAATCATGTTTCCATATCTAGTTACGACATTACGTATATATATACTACTGGAGCCTAAAATATAAATATGTCGATATGAGCCTGGTGATACTGTAATGCTATTGTATATCGTTATTGATTTAATGATTTCTTGATTAAAGTGTGTGAGAGAGAGAGAGAGAGAGAGAGAGAGAGAGAGAGAGAGAGAGAGAGAGAGAGAGAGAGAGAGAGAGAAAGAGATTGCAAAGGGGGGGGGGGGTATTGGACAATTTTGTATATTCGCTATACTGAGATCCCTATCTCTTCGAGTACAATGGAGTCAAGATACCCTTCAGATTATAGGAAAGTGCAAATTTTAACAATATACTTGTATATTCCGATTTCATGTAGACGAGCAGTCTATGTACAGAATTCCGAGTAATATATTGAGAAAACGAGTACCTGTTTACATTGACTTAATTTGCAAATATAGAATAATGCAGTGCATTCTTTTTATTGTTTACAAAGATCTCGGAGCATGTTCGCGCACCTGTTAGCAAAGACAGAAAGAAGAAAAGGGCGTGAAAAAATTTGCAATATTGACCAAAAGTGAGAAAAGTTACCAAACGTTTGAATTGTAATTGATTGAGTAAAACAAAATCCGTGTGAAATATGACTTGACGGGTTTTGTTATTCAAAGAAAATTTATACAAAACAATTTCAGTAAAGTTTTATCAATTCAATCACATGCTTTTACTTGTTTTCAAAAGTTTTTTTTAAGTTTGTCACTCTTTGCAATGAAAAAAATAATGTCCAATTTTAAAAGAACTAAACAATCAAAACAAAGCTTTTATATATTTTATCAACAAAGAACATCTATATTAACATCTTTTGATGCCGTCTTATTCAGTATCATCGTTTTGAAAATTGCACCAAGCGTACTTCAAATTTTAAAATTGAGCGTGCACTGAAATTGTTCTTGAGTATATTGCGGATCGGAAAAGGCCATGCAAAATCAGTTTACACGACATAAACTTGCGCTTCATTTGATTTTGATAAAGAAATGAAATGGCATTCATTTTTTTTTTCTAAAACATTCAGAATTATTTTTAGGGGTCCCGGAATAGTTTTATTAAGGGCCCAACAATACAAACACAAAAGACTCTTTATAATCATATAAATTAATACATCAATCTGAGCTTGCCGTTTTTAGTATTTCATTGCATTGCATTGCCGAGGTCATTTTTAAGTTCTTTTTCCACATAAAACCATTTTTATTCTGGGTGCATTCAAACTGAGTAAATTTAATGCTGTACTTTACTGTTTCGTAGATTGATACTAAACTTTGATATTTTAATGTAGCCATAATAAAACCCACCTTAGAAGAAAGCCCCCGACATCGAGTCTATATTGGAATTCAATTCCAAAACCCTCTTTGAATTCTTAAGATTTTCAGTGGGCAATTTCGAAAGGAGTTATGTGACCCTTTATAGAAAACACTGGCAATTTCGAGTCCACATAGAATTGAAAAAGACCTAAATGATAAGGATATTAATTCATAGTAAATGAATACTCAATGAGTGTATATAAACCTCTTCTAACATAGTCTTTGATTTCTAAAAGGGCAAAGGTTGTTGGCATCTGTGTAAAGGACCAAACAAAAATTAGTTTGGAGTTTTACCCCTCACGTTTGATGCGCGTGCATACATGTGAATGAAAAGAAAAGTGTTTTTAAGTAGCAATTTTGTTTTAACATCCTTACATTCTGATATAAACAAAGTCTTATATGTGTTTTTGGACAATTGCTTTTAGCAGTGTGATGAAATAAAAGAGAATTATTTGCTTGGTTGATACATCATTTTATGACAGTGATTTAATGCCGTTATGAATTAATTATGGGTGTATTGAAACTGAAGAGATTTGATGTTTTACTTTACAGTTTCGGAGATTGATAATATATACTTTGATATTTCAAGTAGCCTATATAAAATCCACCTTAGAAATATAACTGAAATCGCTTTTATTGGAATTCCATTCCAAAACCTTCCAAACCAAAAAGGAATTGAGGGACAAAACAATGGGAAAATGGAAGACTGCGCTGCAGAAAATAACATGCTTGACAAGGCACATTTTCATTTCTCCAACCATAACTAAAGTTGTACATGTATATGCGACTTTTATAGCTAAACTTTTCTGTGTTTTAAAAATTTCGAGAGCTTTGTTTAATGCAAGCTAACGTAAGGTGCTTTAGTCACGTTCGATTGTTTGATTATGCATTTGGATTCTTTGGAAGAACCTAGCACCTATGTGCAATATATAGACACCATTCAGAACCCCACCAGACGATATATAACCAAATTACACCATTATTCACAGGTTCTCTGCGACGATAAGACTTGGAGGAAGTTCCTGTTTTGATATTTGACAGTATGCATCGTAATGATATTATTGTAAGAGGTTCACTTTTTAGTATAATAACATCATTAAAGCCTCGTTTAGGTAGAACCCACTTCGAGTGTGGTGTCTTCTTTTAGACAATTAATTTTGAGAAAACCGATGTATTTTTCGCGTGGAAATGGATACATGGCGGATTTTTGACAATCGTTGTTCAAATTACGTAAGATTTGGAGAATTGATGTGCCATCAGAATGTTACACAACTAAATTAAAACGCTTCTGAAGATTGTAAACTGTGCAGAGGCTCAGGTTATTAAACCATTTGTAATACACGTGTAAACCAGAAGGCATTAAGTTCAAAGTAAAATTCGATTTCTGATAGACAGCACGGGAACCTTAATGCGATAGAAATCGAATTTTAAGAGATAAATAAAACAATATTGATCAATGTGTCAAAGTTATGTCACTAGCGTATAAGAGTTTTTGGCCCACCTTTATATTTGCATCTTCTATAATGTAGAAAATTGTGATTTAAGGGAGAATGTGTGCCGTAATTCGATTTTGTCATTTAGTATACCGCAAAAAAAAACCCGGCTTATTACGAGAAAAATAAATAAACTTTCAAGCTTTAAAACTTTTACAAGTGTTTGAGTGCATTTGAATTATATAACTTCTATTGAAACTTTATGTTCATGTACATACTAGTACTGTTTGTCACGTGATCGTGATTTGGCAAGGGATATAAGATAGTCTGTATTCATGAGCTAAATACTTTGAGTCCAGGCGCGTTTGATTAATTGCAGTGGACCATTCCAAGATTTGAGTGAGTTTGTAAAGGGTTACAAAATGAGCGGGCGGGTGTAAGTACAAATCAACAGCCGCCATACCTGCACTTCACCCAAAGACCTCTATAGTCATCAATTCCTGCAAGCTCAGCTGTCGTAAAAAAAATTAGCTTTCAACAAATGGAATAACATCAGATTTGTTCGAATAAACAGACATGCCTTGATTTTTGTACTTTCAGCATATTTTTTTAAAAGTTAAATGTTGACTTTATGTATCATTAAGATCGTATCCCACATAAGTTTATCGCGTCAGGTGCTTGATGTATTAATATATATTCGATTATAACATCAGATGTTTCGATCTACAAACATTTATCTATTTTGAAATCTGCATATAAAAGATAAAAATAACAAATATATTAAAGGGGAAAAACATATTCATATTTACGTTAAGTCCAGTTTTCTTCTGATTTTGTTTTTATTGGGGGGGGGGGCGGATTCTTTTATGCCCTGAAAGAACTCATTGCAGTTTTATGGCAGTTTTGAACATGGATGACACAGACCAGCCCATATCTCAAAGACCGTCGGTGTATAAGAGGGACGTTAAAGAAACAAAGCTTATTATCATATTTCATATAAAATTATAATCAGGCATGCATAAACATATCTTTGCTGACACCTATTATCCCGGGTATATTTTTTTTTTAAATTCTGCTATGTATTTTCTTTTTTTTTGTTTTGTCTTTCTCTTTGTGTTCTGCTTTTTCTTTTTATCTATATGATGTTATAATTTTAATTAATGTGTTTGTTTGTTTGGTTTTTTTTTTTTGGGGGGGGGGTCTGTATAAATCTAAAATCCCTTATTTTGTTGATTTTGGTAATGTCAGTGGAAAGAAACCCCATTATACTGCTTATGTGCTTTTCTGTTATGTTGAATGTTTAATTAAACTTGCTTCTGTCTGGTATAATTTTATAATCTTTGAATATATATTATTCGCGTTGGGTTTTTTAAGCAGCCATTTCTTTTTTTCACTGTGACAAATCTTTATTCCTGCAGTGGAATTAGGAATTAATGAATGAGGCTGGATGGTCAACAGTTAACCATCAGATCTACCTTAAAAGTTTAGAAATGATATATAACCCATAAAATATTATCTCGTAAAGAAAACTCCCGTATATTTTAGCTATTAAGAATTTGTTTCCTCTAGCCTTATGCATACATGGAACACAATCTATAGTCTCAAAATGACCGCAACAACAATTCAGCTCTCTTATGCTGCAGATTCATTACAAAGAAAAATCATTCACGTATACTAGCATTAAATTTAAAATCCTTGTCAATATGATGCAAACCAACATACCAAAGGTATAAGGTTAAAATATTACAAGTTACAAGGTTACAAATTTAAAACTTAAAGGTATATGCAATGGCCTAAGTTTGCTTCACTTGCAATAAACAATTCATATTAAAGTACATGTATTCAGTAACGGAATCTATGCTTTTCGACATCACCATAATGTTAGAAGACTTCACTGTATCCTTTCCTTTTTTCTATGATAACAAAAATAAAAAAAATAAAAAAAGAAAGGAAAAAGAAAAAAATTGGACTCAACATCTTTGAACCACTCAGCGATGTCTTGAAGTGGTGGGTCGATAAATTGTGATGGACGCATTCCCACAAACCGGCTAGCGGGCTGGCGCTACGAATAAGCCCACTGTGTCCCTAGTAATTTGTGACGATCTACCGCAATCCATGCTTAATGAATAAAAATCAATCCGTTTTCCAATTTGTTACAGCGAGACGTTCATCCTAGTGAGTATAATAAGAGTACAGTAAATTCCCTATTTTTTCGCGCAATTTTGTCTGTTGGAGAGTGATCTGCATGCTGCATCTTTCTGATCGAGAAAACCATATATACATGTTCAAACATCATGATAAAGTTTGATAAATTGTGTTGGGCTGCTTGAAAGATTTTTGAAAGATTGTTAAAAAGATCCAACATAGTTGCAGTATATACTTTAATTTTTTTTTTTTTGCAAAGCTTTATAAATACGATACAGCTACAGTCTGACAATAATATTAATAAACATATTTGACTTTATGACTTTTTAAGAAATTGGAAAAACTAAATAAATATAAATCAATATCAAACGTTCTCATATCGAAACCTAATCTTAGAATCGTAGGCCGATTGCTATTTTAAGTTATCATTTATGATAAGAATTTTACTTCTGTTTACTCAGAGACTTGAATTGATTTACATCTAGTATTCAGTCTGTTTTATATTTAACGTTTGTGGAACGGTTTTTATTTCTCTCTCACGATTTTTGCCTTCATTTTGACGTTTATATCAATACAACTGATCTTTGGCATGATAAAGGTATTGTTGCAAATCCCCTCAAAATCTTCTTGATTTTTAAGGAATTAAAAGAAGTAATAATAATAAAAACTGAACAATTTTGTTGACTGTGAATCAAGGCCTGGCTGCTACACCAGATGCCGTGAAAACTCCCCAAGACTTAAGTGTATCCGCTTCGTCAGAATAATGTTTCCTTTCAAAGTTTGTGCAAGATCTGCAGAGAAAATCTAAAAACAATATAATTCAATTGTGTTCTAGAGATAACAATGCCTATTTCAGCCATTGCGGATCTTGAAGCTACAAATCCAAGATGGCCATAAATGTTTAGATAAACAGAAAAAAGCCTTTTGTTTCGGTTGTGTTTTGAGATAGTATAAATGCTCGAACTTCTATTAACAATTATATAAACGAGATAATAATATGATAAACTGCCATGAAATTGGCGATATGTTTCACACATGGTTTTCTCGTCGCTCGTTGTTAGTCGGGAGGCTTTAGAGTCTACGCTTTGAACTTTTCTGGGAGCGATAATTTGCGCACCTGGGTTGCATGCGCGCAGTAGTAGAAGTTTATAAATATACTCCGAACGGCGCGTGCCCAGAACTTTGATTCCTGTGATAAACTGGTATATATAATCAATAGTTTACTTCTGTGGTAAATCTGTCCATATTTTCTACATTTCCGCATCAAAACGGTTGAAGTGGTTTACGTCGAGTAATCG
Organism: Magallana ariakensis; assembly: GCA_020458035.1. Taxonomy (NCBI): domain Eukaryota; kingdom Metazoa; phylum Mollusca; class Bivalvia; order Ostreida; family Ostreidae; genus Magallana; species Magallana ariakensis. Next base: position 17,373,169 of record CM035814.1, read on the forward strand.
GATCTGTATAAATATTTATCATTTCTGATCTTTTGCATAAATTTCTTAATTTTATGTGAACTACATGCTGAATACTTATATATGCATTGCATTAACAATTGGAGGATAAAATAGCATTAATCTACATTAGTTTGATCTTTTATGTTATCTCTTTTTTTTTATAATAAAAAGATTGATACTATTGTGGATACACCTCCAAAATGTTGGTAGATCAAAGCATATTGATGATATTTACATTACATGAGCAAATTTATTATTAGTGCAATACTAACAAATCCATATTGACTTGAATATGACATCTAAAAAGAGAAAAACTTGTTTACAAGAATGAGAGAGAGAGAGAGAGAACAAAACATTGGTGCATCTTTCCTATATGATTGTCAAAAAAATATAATCATTGATTTTACCGAGGAAAAAGCTAACCGTGATATAGAGCCCCCATCGTGCATTTCAATATTCTTTTCTGCATCTTCATTCCTCTTTTATTGCCGCTGGACGCGGGTCATTAGCTATGTATAAATAATTCTACATATTCTGCACCCAAAGTGTTGTAATGATTTTGCGTGAATTAGAGGAACAACGTGTAAATGTACTTAAGTATAATTGCGTTTTCACATGCTAGTCATCATCAGATGCCAACAAAAACAAAGAAACGTTTGAAGCACGCAATCATGAAAAGAATCGTCGATATTGTTTCAATAAATGAAACATCCCAACATTTTCAAATGGAACCAGCATGATAATTCAAACGAGTCACGTGATGTCTAGTTACGAACGCAAGCCACGCCGTGAATTGAACACATATAAGTTAATTTAGTGGATTGTACATGTAGATATTTATCTTATTTTTCCCAAAAAAAAACCACCGGAATTAAGACAGGTAATATCCTTTGGATTAACCTTCAAACGATAAAATTGTCTATCCGTTCAAAGAGGCTCCAGTTGGACAGGAAGTGCGTATGCACGTGACCCCGACCAACGTTCTTTAATAAAACTTAGAATTTAAACTTTTAGCTTCTTGCCATGCTAATTTGGTATTGGAAAGAAGAAAGCATTAATAAAAACTTTGCAAAAACGAACATTGTCACAACATGCCGTTACACAAAAAAAGGTCAACACTAGAATGTTAAAGCTAATAGATTTGGTTGTGATCTGAAGTACTCCCTGTTTTCTTTTTCATTTTGGTTAATCAAAATTTAAATCTGAATACGAATAGTGAACGTGTGAAATTATTCTCTTTATTCTGAAATTGTCATAATCATAATTATTCTTTCTCACTCCGTTCTGCCAAATTTACTGGTTCTCCAGGGATTCCTTTTTATATACAGTTTTTTGCCTTCACCGCCGACTTTTGGGGTGATCCTTCATCTCAATCGCTGTTATAGTCATCACATTCTCTCCCTCATATCTGCTTGACATTAAGAACAATATTATATCAAATTTACTCGGAAATATTTTATGTGCCTGAGAAGATGAATAGAATGCAAGTTTCTTAATTACAGAGCTCAGAGCTCAAAGATTTATACAAAGTTTAAAGTAATGCGTTAAGTACTCCCTACAACAACAACCATCCATCGTTATGCAATTTGTAATCTGTCATATTGCAATAACCACGCGTCATTTTGATTGCAGTCGAAACATCTTCTATTCTGCAAATAGCAATTCATCATTTTACCAGTCGAAGGAGTGCTTATTGAAATAAGGTTTCCTTTATGATATGACGATTCATTATCTCGTTAGTTTGCGAATTACAAACTTTCACCAAAGACCTGTAGTATTGTGGGTTTTTTTCCATCAAGAACATTTTCAATCATCATATTCGATATATTCCTACGCAAGATCTGCTTGTAATACGTCCAGAGTAATATCTTACCACTTCTTGTAATCACTACCCGGTATACAAATATGCAAAGTTGCAAACCAGAACTATGTTGCATCAATTTTGCCTCTGGTTTTATTTACATCCTATCAGTTTCATGAGTGACACCCCCCCCCCCAATAAAAAAATGAAAAGAATATGAATGAAAACAAAGAAATGAATGAGAGAAGAGAAGAGAAGGAGATATTAAAAGTCGTATAACATATAACATAATTAAACATGTACATGTAGTTTTACACCTAGGAGGCAATGTACCGTGTTTACTGCAGTATAGTTCAATTGTATTTTCAAGTATTTATTCTCATGTTTTGTTAGATAATGTACCTCTCACAAATTAATTGGTAACCGTATTTCAATTCGAAATACATTTAGGTGAGTTTCATAAAATAATGAAATTTTGTTTTGTATCAATTAAATTTATGCAACAAAAAAATATTTCCGTCAATGCTTTGCATAACTTGAGTATACATCCTGCAGTCCTTCTTGCAAGTAGTTAGACTTTAAGACATCATTATAATTCAGTATAATCTTTCAGCGCAATGTAAAAATATGTTTTCGATAACTCGATGAATTGATCCCAATTGACTTGAATCAAGTGACCGAAGCCCGGCGTTTACTGATTTATAATGATATAATGGCTGGAATCGATGATAAATATTGTAACTTTTCTCTGATGACTCAGAGAGGGCGGGGACACAAATGCTTCTGTTTCGTCTTGGTTTGTCCTATCTTCTGACATTTACGTGTATTAAGGGGCCGCATGGACTCCATTAGGACTATTTAACCATGTGCGAGGGAATCTCGCGCACCGAGAAACGTCTGCAGGTGGCAGGGCTCATTTTTAGACATTTTTCCCCGTACTTGTGGCAATCTTCAAATCCATAATGGCCAGATCGCTGTCCAGGCATCATGGTCGTTTCTGAACATCATTTCGGTTCATTGCTTATAATTCCTATGTTCACCGGAAATGTAAAACAGTTTTGTGCTTCATAGAACTGTCCAAATTCAACAGATTATCTCGTTATTGATAGCTTATCATTATTTTTCCAATAGTACATATTTAAAGGAGAAAAATTAAAGAAAAGAAAAATCCATTTTAATATCAAATGTAGGCTGTCCGAATTGCACTTGAATTTGTTACCCCACAATCTGTATTGTATGCGTATACATGTGTAATTATTACATATTGGGAATTCAGGACTTTCCAAGTGATTGCCATGCCGTATCATATCATGATATGTGCAGTATATATTTGATACAACATGCACACAAAAAAAAGAATAATGGACATAAAGAGTAAAGAAAGTGATTGAACTGCAATGTTTTCTGAGGTTAAAGCGTCAAATGTGTCAGGATCACCATCAAATATTGATGCCACTTCTCGCCAAATCTCGGAACAGTTCACCTCTGATTATGTTGTTCCAATATTGGCTTCTCGTCCGTTAAAAAGGAGAGTAAAATGTCGAAAAAGCGTGATTTGGAGTCCTTTTTGCTCTCGTAACTAATGACAACATTAAGGGAATTATCCACTTTCACTTGACAATTATTACGCAATTTCGATCCAGATTGTCTTAAATTTGCTGAATTTTACTCCTTACGAAGAAAGGTCAGCATTAAAATTTCAAAGAAAATTGTAGTTTATGAAGATGCCTAATTACGGCGTAATATAAACGTCGAACTTTTAACGAGCAAATCGGTCAACGATCTGACGCAGATTTAAGTTAGCATGCACTGCTTCTGTTATTAAAGTACAACATAAGGTGCATATAACAAATCCTTAACATAATGAAATCTTATACTAAGGTATTGTTTTATGTCCAACTCGTGATCAATGCAATTGGGTATATATAATAAAACGGACTAAACATATAACTTGAATCAAGTAAACCATTATATCATCGAAAGCAAGAGTTTTGTCTTGCCTAGATGGCCGAGTGGTTAGAGCGGTGGCCGCTCACTGCTAGGAGAGTGGGTTCCATAGGTCGTGAGTTCAAGCCCCGGCCGGGGCGGAGGTGGAGCTCCAATATAGTGAATTTCATTTATATATGTCAATGATATAATTAAAACCTGTCATAAAAAATTTGCAAATGACTTTATTTTCTTTCTAAACCCATGTACAAGCAAAGAAAGTCAATATTTACTCACTGAACCTGAAAAGAAGCGATATTTTATTTTATTTATAAATGTAAAAATAGTGCACTTGTGATTTGACTCGAACACACTCGGAATAAGATAGTGAGAATGTATAGGGGTAGCTGACCTGATAAAAAGAAGACCCATACCGCGATGAACTGATGCCTTTTGATAAAATCTTTGCACGATATTGGAGAAAATTATGCAACGATAGCACTATCTCTTCATTATAAGATGGAAATGAAACACTTGTTTTTGGTGTATTTCTATCCGTCTTAAAACTGATAACATTGGCATGCCTGATAAACTCTGTTATAACTGTTGTTTTTAAAGAGATATTCCAATAAACTCATCTCAGAAATTCTCTAACAGCTTAATACAACGAGAGCGAAAAAAGCAAGTAGAGAGTCGTGAATGTCGAATGGTTCAGCTATTAGATAGCGCATTACCAGGAAGTTGATCGGTGTTGAATTACTACTTCCTGTTTCTGGCGCACGTGATTTTACGTCGTCCTTCGTCATTTGTGACGAGTTCCAGCTTCAAGTTACTTAAAATTCATTCAATATAATTCCAAACAGTGTTTTCATAGTTTATATATTTAATGCATTGGGGTTATTGTAGAATCTCTCTGCATTCCATCTTTGTTTTTGTTTTTTGCTGTTTGTTTTATTTAGGTTTTAATGTTCGTCGCGTTAAAACCGGTATAAACATCGTTATGTAATCTTCTTTGTGAAAACGTGAGGCTTTTTGGGTGGAAGTTTATATCTGAAGGGTTTCGATCAACGATTTAAGGCGTTCCTCCACTTCACTTCTGAGTCTTTTATTCCGGGATAGGTGCTCCGACATCACAGCATGCAAAAATTATTTTAGGAACACCAAAGATAATGAAAGAAAGCGAAATAGGCCCATTAGTTTGGAGAAGACTAAATACATCTATTTTTTTTATTTTTTGAACGAGGCCAGGGTGAAAGACAGAAGCCATGAATTCCTTTTCTTTTATGACTTGTTTAATTTGTTTATAGAGGAGTCAGTAGCACATTGCATTTCGACACTTCTGAGTTCATTTATACTAAACAATTGTGTAATTTGAATCAATTCCCTTTCCTTTTTCCGTCCATGTAGGATCTGGTTTGATCAAATTTTCGCAATGCGGGTAAATTGGGTGACAGGAAGATTGGCAGGAAGGGATATCAAGCCGGAGTGAGAAGAGAAATGGTTTAAAGTCAACGCTAAAAGTGATTGAACTTCGACGATCATTTCAAATAACGTGAAGTATTTAGAGTTGTATCCTTGCCATACCATGAAGTTCAAAATGGGGGAGTTGGCACGCTTACGAAACAGCGCGATGAAAATGTTGATGTTTTGAGCAGCTGTCGAATATGTCCCTCAAATTAGCCGAATCTCGCACTTCCGCCAAAGACTCCATGCAGCGAAAGCGAGGCGGTGAGGATAAAGTGATGTCAAATGCCGCAAAAGTTATAAATTTCTGACGCAACTCTTCATTTTTTTTTACTGATGTTACATCTCGGTTTATCACTTTATTAGTTTTTTTGAAATCTCGAGATTAAGTTCCATCCCGAAATAGCGCCGACCGCATGTTTTCAATCATGACTCCGATTACATATGTTAATGCTTATTTCGGCTTCATTAAGTGGAACGTTGATTAGATATTGTTGAAAGATAAAATTCTGAAGATCAAGACAAATTTGCCAATCTGACTTTATAACATAATAATTTACAACCTTCGAATTTCGGAAGTCGATAAGCATGGAAGGTTAGAAATGACGCAAATTTGATGCGCAAAATATTATCAAAAACTTTGTTTTTTCGATTTGTTAAACAAAAAATGATTTGAACAAACTTTAACCGTTGAGAACACGAAGAACAATAAAACTTAAAACATATATTTACCGTGTTCAAGCATACAGAACTGTTCATGGTCCTTCAATATGGAATCTGGGGCCCCTGTTATCAAAGAGGACCCTACATTGTATTTAAAAAAAATTAAAATCATAAAATGAATTAATAGAATAAATACTATTGTATCCGATTACCAGAGTAAGTCTTAATAAAAATATGCTTAACAACCATTGCATAATGAAAAGAAGATACACTGTGTACTAGATAGAATGTACAAACATAAATATTCTAGGTATGCTTCTGTTTACATCGAATTCTCTCAATAAATACATGTAACTGCCTCCATCGAATATGAGGTAACTTCGTATGGCGTAAAGACATGTTAAACATACACAAGGTTGCCACACAGAGCGACATCGAATTGATCTCTAATGGCAAAGGACATGTATTAAGAAGTGAACTTCCGTCCATTTTTCGTTAATCACGGACAGAACAATGTCTAGAAATTCTTATCTTTTGAGTTAATGCTTATTAGAGAAACAAATGTATCATTTGAATTCCATGTTCTCTTAAATTTACGAATGAAAAGTAAAAACAAACTTGAATATCAGAAACATCTTAGTTTATATGTACATTGAAAATGCAAATGACGAACAAATTTCAGGTCGGATTTTAACCTTCCTTACAACGTTAATCTTTTGACTTTAGATATCAGCTGGACGAAGTCAATTCGAGAATTTTCGATTAAAAATATAAATCAGGTTTAATGTGGCCTTGTGGTTAAATTCCAGACAGTCGGCTTTCTAAAGGCTTCCTCGTTGTCAACTTCTGAATTGGTCAATAAAATCTGTATAGATGTCATCCTTACGGATTTGATGACTGTGTCTTCATTCGCTGATTTACGACAACAGCCATTGATGGAGTAGATAAACATATGTCCCATCTTGTTAGCCAGTAATTGTTTTCTCTGAAGAGAGTTCAGAATTTTGAAGAAAATGTCACGTAACGTGACAAGAGCTGTTTGCACGACGACTGCACAGCTTGCTTGAGAGATGGACGTGTATATATTACACGTGGATTTATAAACTGTACACAGTAAACAACATTACATCTCGGTCGCATCATATTCACCTCATGCATCTGCCTATCCAATCAATTAAATATCGAGTCGTGTTGGCTCTTTATTAAATTACAGGATTAAGACATCCAACGAATGTAGAGCGCAAGTCTCACGTTCGAATACAATATTATACCGGTAGATTTTTTCCCCAATAAATGCTATAATTTTTTTCTTTTATGTACGCAGCACCGTGATTTCAAAATCTCGTACAATATCGGAATTTAATATGGCAATTCCGCCAATATATTAAATTTCTATATGAGACTTTCTATATCCTTTACAAAAACTTTCAGTTGATTAATATTTAAAAATCACTAATCACCTATCGAGATAAACTGCAAATTGATAAAAATCTAAATGCAAATACCAACAATTCATTATGTATCTGAACATGATAATACTACTTTTATAGTGTTATGTTCAATCAATTACACATGGTCTATTTAATATAACAATTCTTGAGATAGTTAAATCGGTACATGCCCAAATGAGTAATTAAACAGTTCTAGGTCCCTGCATACGATTTCGGCACGTTCTCATTTTGATTTTTTCACCGTATACTCCGAATACGCTTACAGCCTTGTAGATTGATTTGTATGTCATTCTTTTGGCTTTTCGGAGTGGTCGCACGATATCGCGCAATTTCTAACTGTGCTACCAAAACTTGTTCGCTGTTAAATTAACAGTCAATTGGCACGCTTTCGATAAACTTCTTTTTGGTAACCCAATAGAGTCATGGTTTGGCGATAGGCAGAGTTCTAGGAAGGCCTGTGTCCACGCTTTGCTCGCCAGTTCAGGTCTATATATTGAGCTGTCAATAATATGACCCTGAGGATTTCGGGGGTCAAGACTGGCGCCGGCTTTTGTAGGGAGATAACCCGAAATCTTAGGATTTTGCTCTGTACCTGAAGAATTTTCGCAAGGGGCAAAACATGCATTAGATAACAAAACATAATGTGCATTAAACTGTTAATAAACTTAAGAAATTATAAAATCGAGTGACCTCTTCATGATCGGGACATAAACCTTGTGGCGCAGCTGACATGAGTTTAATATTAAAAGAGAATGAAATTCAATGTGGAGACTGATTGATGTAAATCTAATATATATTCTATAAAAAGAACTAATTAATTAAAGATTGCTTGAAATATCAATAGTTTGCTTTCCAAATTAACTCACTGAGGGCTCTTGGGATCCACACAATTGCTAAAAAAGCCGAAGTGCATGAGCCATTAATAAAGATTCTATGGCGATCTAATCTATCACAGAGTATTGACAATATCGAGATAAACTTATTTTGAAAAGAAGTTTAATATTGCGCAGTACTACTCGATTTCTCCTCGGCCAAAGCTGTGCCAACAAGGTCAAATAAAACGCAAACCGGGCCGCTGAATGCATCGCTATCCAGCTACTTCTTTTATTGCCAGTTAAGCCCATATGATGTCCTTTTATTGGAACCCATTGAAAGATTTTGGTGATATACAGATGTGAGCCAAATTAATGACGTCATGCGAGATTTAGTTACGATATCAAATGCTGCAGCGGCAGAGTAACAGTGAGTTATCGTCCTTGCCACCGCAGCGATAGCGAGGCTGGTTGATGTCGCCTTTATCTTGTATGGCTGCCTGTCTTGGACAGGGATGCTGGATCTTTCAAGGCATGTTCACCATCATAAGCGTTTATCTGATTAGCGGCAAAATATTTTTATGCTGCAGCCAAAACTCAAAATGTCAGAGATTAGACGATGTTGAAAAAAAAAATGTTTCGATACGATCGGTGTATAATTTGATAACATCGCAATCTGAACCATTTTGTGTGGTGGAAATTCCAAGTTTTTTATTGTTCAAAATAATAGTAGTCTTTTTAATTGTTGACAAGGAATGTTTAAGATGTTCGTGGATTAGTTATGTTAACTTTAGTGTTACCCTTATTCCCGCAGAAATTTCAGCAACATTTATCTGGCATTAACAATAAATAAATATCCAATAAATGTGAATCAAACTCTAAACGAGGCGCGTGTGTTTCAGGTGCTGGCCTCGGCTTTCAAAACTGAGAGCTTAGTTCTATAGTTTATTAAACACGGGGTCCGGATGTATACCCCTAATTACTAGCTGATATCTCACTGATGGCAAAAATATATACAGATAAGTTTGAACCCAGGGAAAAAGTTAACAGATAAATCAAATTTGACCGGGAATTGAGACTCGCCCGCGCGGCTTGTTTCTGTTAACACCGGTAGCAGAAGACTAGTTTCCTCCGTTATATTGAGGTCTTCTGTTTCTTTAGGCGTTTGCACATTTGGATCTCCTCTGGCGTGATTGTTAATTAAAAAGTTTTGCAAACAAGATGTACAGATAAGCACTATCAATACAACACGAGCCGGCTCTAAGTAGCCGACAGGAGAGGAGAGTATAAATATTTGATATGCAATAATAGCTCGTTAGGTCTGTTTTTAGCTCCATGGAAATGCCTTTACTTTGAAACTTTTGACTACCGCTTCTAATAACTTATCAATTTTGGGAACTTGTAAATTAAAAAGCATGGTTTTATGTTCGTGTAATGTGCGTTTCTGTCTGCTTTGGTAAAACTAATGATATATCGTATTGATAAACTGTCGTTAAACTTTCACGTTGGAAGCAGACACCCCTAGTTCTCAACAATTGATTGCAATAACTAGAGTTTAGAGCCATCATCTCAAAATAAATAAATTTTCGTCATGAATATAACAAAATAAAATAGTTATAAAAAGATAAAGGTGTTAAAGAGAAGAAAATGCAACTAGTATAACGTTGAATTTCAAATGCCAAAATACTAAGTAACCAGTTTTAGGGTAGGAATGTTTTACCACTTTTTGATACTGGGTTAAAGTTTTAAGTTCTCCAAAACCGTGGACTTAAAATCTAGGAGCAAAAAAGAAGAGTTTATTTTATTTCATCAAAAACTTGAATTCACAAGAATTATCATTTTGTTTATTTCTTTGGGCATTTTGTTTTTATTTATACATGTAATAGGCTGGAGCAATTTAAGCAATCGTTTAGGTTACCATTATGTTTTTGTGCTTTTGAAGAAACGTTTTGCGTTATTTCCTAACTTGAAATTAAAATTTTCAGACTTAAATTGAACTACAAACAAAATCCGTCTTCTTGCAATTCAAAGTTCATCTCCTGAATTCAGTTTCTTTAGATATATGTTCATTCGTTTAATTTTGTGATAAATTGTAATAAAGGTAAGAAAGAATTCCTTCTAAAATGTATACATGCATGTGATGAACACATGATTTAACCCAAATTTTCGTTTGTTGAGCCTTTTCATGAGTGAAAACAGATAAACTGCAGAGAGAAATGTTGGTATAAAACCAAGTGAAACATTTAAAAATGGTAAAAAGAAATGTAACCACTAGTACATATCACCCACCTATATGAAACACAGAAACATGGTTGCTAACACATATCAAAGGAGCATACAAGTCTCAACATTTCCAAACATGAAAACTGAGCACAACCTAACTTTTTTCGGCAAATGGAAATCTGGGGATGCCGAAGTGCTAAGATAGGATCGCATTTTCATCGATTATCTGGTATCAAATCGCGCGGAATGAGGAAACACAGAGGTTATATTTTTCATTTTGGTTTTCTCTAGTTAGTTATGAGATTGTTTGAACTTGGTTTAATAAGAAATGACAGAATTCTCGGGCCATGTACGGGCCACTACAAAGCCAATCAGTCAAGTCTTGGAGAAGGTCGAAATATCGCCACTTAATGTTTTGGTAGACATTGTTTTTGCATCAATAGAAATTCACCAATAGATTATTGAGATTGCAGAATGCTGTGTTTTTCTTCTTTTAATTCAATTTAGATCTATGTTTTTGCTAATGGACACTGATTCACTTTATTTTGGTGGAGATATTTTAGACAAAATGGTACGTGTTTAGACCACTGGCAGATTGCGGGAGATACCGTACCAGCTACAGACTTCTTTCTGATTTATGGATGCCGTAGTTTCCTCTTTGATGTAAACTTAATCCAGTTATTGGGAAAGTACTTTTAACCAAAATAAAAAAAAAATGAACCAATATCAAGAGATGTTTTTATGATGGGTTTTAGATGAAACATCTCTAATGTCTTGGCAAAATTTCACCGAATGTTTCACCGCGTTCTTCGAACTGTTCTGCTAATGAACAACACGAAGAGCGATAACCCTACCTGGTCGTTCCTGCATAAATATAGAACTTTTATTGATAGCAATTTATTTATGACTATTTAATTTATCTAAGAGTACTTTATTAATTATATTGTGTTTTATTTTAATTTTTTATATAAAAGAAAATGAATAAACATTACATGTAGTTGCTGTTTTTAAATAAATTTATCTTTCGTATATCACAACAAAAAATCGATAAATAAAAAACTATGCCAAGAAATAAACCTTTATGACTGAATTGTGTAAAACTCCGCTATTGATTTATTTGTGTACAATCATAGAATACGTAGAGTGAATACAATATTTGAATCTGGGTATATAGTGTGTATTGATGAGATTGATGAAATGTCCGTAAACCTGTGGTTACCAATAAAACACAGCCCTGATCAATGGGCCAGAAAACAAAGAACACAGTGGGAATACATAAAACTCGACAGTCACCCCTTATCTCCAAAGACACTGATTTATCCGGAACCCCGTTGGTCGATGAAGCCAATATCGCCGGCCAAAACGTGAAAGTAGCTCGCTAACGACACTTTTTCATTAAATGTAAGTAATCCGTCGAACGACATCTATCTAATTAGAAAGCGGCCTTTGAAGCAATCCCGGCCCTTTCAGTTCTTATTTCTGACAAGACAATCTAATTCTAGCCGATTGCAGTCGTTAGAATTTGTGTGAAGATCACGTGACCTCCCCCTTCTCTAACCCTATTTAGAGTTTTCCGTAATTAGTTTTTCTGAAAGTTTCATCAAGCATTTTATTCATATAAGCACGTCGCTTTCAATGGCTGCTCGCTTGAGAGGAACGTGTATTAAATCTGATTAGTCGAACGTATAGCTATTAGCTTTATTAATTTTCGTAAATATAAGGACGAGGAAAGCATGCACAAGATATAGATTTCTTGGCAAGACCGAACATCGATACTGCTATGCTTGAAACGTTGAAGATAAATAAAGTTTTTAAGAGATTTCTCTGTTAGAAACATTTGCACAGTATCGGCAGTAAAACTTAATTTGTTTATGGCCTTCAGTTTTATTGCAATATCACGAGTACGACTGAAAATCAAATAACAGAAAGAAGATCTAATCAAAGATTTGTTTTCATCGACAAGTCTTCAGGAATGTAACATCGTTGTTTTTTGTTCAATCTGAAGGGTCAGACCTTCTACCCGAAATATTTTGACAAGTAAAAGAAAAAAGTGAAATACAGTATAAACTTTGCTTGACCTCAAAATAATACCAACTTTCAAACATCATATCTGCAGTCTCCTGGTTAGTGAACAAGTTAAACAAGTTTTGCTTTAATTTTGGCAGAGAAGTGTTAGTAATTAGCATATATTTTGCGCTAAAACAGTATTTATTAAAAGAATAAAAAAAAAACTCCAACAAATTATATTTTAAACATTAAATCTTAACAATAAATAATTCAGTTTATGATAGGTGTTCTGTGCAAAATGTCAAGGTCTTGTTGTTTCTTTCATATACTCTAAATTAACGCATTCTACGTGGTCCTTTTTCTGCGTTGTTTTTTTTTTTATTTTATTTATTTTTAATTTTATGAAGACATGTACGCGGATGATAAAACTAGAAGAATTAAGGGATTAACAATTCTCGCTGTTACATACCGTAACTATTGCTATAAATTATTTTCTTTAAAAATCAAGATACTACAACGTCTTTCTACATTATTAAAAATAATGATAATTTTTATTTCAGCCTTATAAATAAATTATGTCGAAGGGAAAAAATAAAAGAAAAAATAATTGTTTTAGCTGTAAAATGCATGTATGCACTTCAAGAGTCAGAAATTGTCAACTATAAAATTCTTTCAAATTATACGAAAACTGCAAAAACAAAATGTTAAAATCCCGAAAAACATTAATTACTCATTCATTAATCAAGAAATCTAGACAATTTCAACAACATTGATACTTAAACAAACTGTTCGTCTCGATTTTATGCGACCACCGAGTTTTTGCCGATTCTGAGATTGTTTCGCCAATAATTGGATAATATCGGAGCAAAGAAACTCGGAAAGTGCTTCTCCAAGCGCGATTTACTTTTTTTCCGATTATTACATTACGGGGAGCAAGCCCGCCGCCTAACATTACACTTCTAAATTGAAAAGAAACATTTTCTGTGAAAAACATCAATCAATATGCATGCCAAAGACAGTCTTAGTAGTGGAGAAAATGAAAAGTTTAATAGAACCCCCAATATCGCGCACAGAACGGGAAGACGAGGTTATTAAACCCTATAGATCAACTGTCAAAATACTACGGGCACCGACTCAGGGGAGATCAATCCTATACCCAGCATCAGGCCACATGTTGCTGACTGATTTCTGTAGCATAGCGGCAGAGTTTACAACACAATAAATCAAATCTTAACAGGGAAATGACAAGGGAAGTCGCAATATTTGGTTAATAATGCCTTCCAATATTGCAAATTTCTTCTTGTCATGGACATTACACACTACTCTTCCACTTTAACAAAGAGTCTTCTGGTCTCAGTGTTAAACAGTCTTTTTTTCCTTCAAAAAGAAAAAAACCAAACTTGCCAAAAGCTGGAAAATGTTCTGTGGAAAAAAAAATATAATATGAACCCTTACAAACAAATGATGGATCTGGGGCTAGGATGTTTAAGCACATATTCAATTTATTCATACAAAAAAAAGTTAAAGAAAATCTATAATGGTTAATTCTTCTATATCTTTTAATTACAGGTATCTTGAATATCATACATCTGTGATATCAACATATAATGACATTTGTAGTAGTTTATGGAATGCAAGAATGTGTTGACAAAACAACCATATATTAATACATACAGGTATATCTGAATATATCACAACCAAATTATTAGGAAACTCTTTTTATAAAAAAAAAATAACCCAATCTTCTTGATATAATATTATCTTATTCTTACATTTATGCAGATAAATGGTAAAAATCTTCAATCAAACTATTTTTGTAGAAAATGGGCTTGTTAAAGAATTTGTCAAGTTGAATTAAAATATTGTTTAAAATTGTGTAATAAGAACTGTACATCAAACATACAAGATCGATTCCTACGCCATAGTCAGGGCTCATAAACTTATAGGCAAAAATAGTCATATGATTTTGTATCCTGTTCTTTCTTTCAATAATAACAATTCTCAGTTTGTACATGACTATTTAGCCCATTATGCACTTGATTTCTACAGGAATATGAAACAAACAGAAAAAGACAAAATATTAGGGAGAGACATCGCAACATAAAGTAATAAAAAGTATTCATATATATTAGGTATCAAATATTTACCAAAAGAAAATAACAAATATATATCAAAACAAAAAGACAACCCTGGAAAAAAATTCCTCTATGGATGGAATACAGTAATCATCATTCAGCAAGAAAAGGAAGTAAAAATTAGTTTTGAAAATCAAATATTTGTATCAAAATCAAAACTTGTTAAAGAATTAGTTAAGTAGAACAGAAATTGTTAAAAGTACGTACTTATTTTGACATAAATAATACCGGTACATGGACAAACGTTGGGATCAAAGTAATGTGTATGTGTTAGTACTTCTCATATCTTGAAATCAAAGACAAAGATTTAGTTTCTTTGTGAACCAAGACTACGCCATAGGATTCAGTTTTGTACCTTTAATGTGCAATTCGAAAGACAAAATTTTAAATTTGGTGAAAACATAGACTTATTTTTTTTTTTATTTCATGGCATTACAGCAGTAAACAATAATACTAAAAGGGTATCAAAATACTTATAATGAATCTAAAGAAATCTAAAATTCATAAAAAAAAAACCTGAAACATGATGAAAGAGGTTCAAGCAGCAGTTGAGGAAAATTTGAACAAAATGGCTCCTTTATTTTATGGAAACCCTCACTGCCATGCTCAAAGGGAGAATTTAACTACACAAAGTAAGAACATTACAGAAATCAATTGAAAATATCCTTTAGTCTGATCTGTCCTGTACCGAGTTATATTGTGACAGAAGACATTACAAACTGGCATCGTGATAACTGTTATTTCATACAATCTCATCTGATAAATAGAGTGCGTTTAAATACTGTCTGTCTGTTCAGAAAGAATAAGTCTGAGTATCTTGTTCTTCTGGACTCCTCCTAGGCGAATATCACAGCTGATGAGAAACAGTGATCCATATGTACAACTTGTTTGTTTATCATTTGAAAAAATCTTTAATTTTTTTGTTATATAATTTGTATTTAGCAATGCCATGACAAAAAGGGAGATAAATGCATCAATTGATTATGTAACTCAAAAACAGTGGCTTTGGGAGGGGCTATTCTTGTCATAAACTCCCCCTCCCCGAAATACTACAGGTTGCCAGGGACTGCACGGTTGCCATGACAATGACCTAGATATTTTAACTTTGAACAAAACACTGAATTTGGCAATCACAAAATAACTCATTGTGTTTTGTTTAAGTTCACCTTTGGTATATGAAAATAATAATTGCACTTTGTTTGGGATAAATCCATTTCACTGTAAACTAACAGCACCTAATGCTGAAGTGTACATGTACATACGTCTCTCAAATTTTTAATTAATGTGGAATTATTAAAAAAATCTCACTAACCTTACAATAACTAAATTCAAATCAACTCAAAATCAAAATTTGAAAAAAATCAAAATCACACACATTGAATAAATTCAATTTGAGGTATTCAAAAATAATTGTTGTCTAGCTAATAAATGAATGAACTTAATAAAATTGCACATTTGATAAAATATAAATGGTTGAAAAAAAAAGAAACCATTAACATGTACCAGTTTTTCCAGAGCACCAAATCTGAAAACTTAACAAAACTATTAACTACATAACTACAAACCAAAATGTAAATCTATAAAACAAAATTAGCTAAATCTTTGTTATATCAAACATGCTGGAGTTTCAAGGATGAAAATGTATGAAGGCACTTGATAGTTTCTAGTAAATAATACAAAGACCCCAGGAGCATAGAAGTTTTGCATCACTCTCTGATACATGTATATAATTGGGATGCAGCAAATAATTTTCATGAAGAAAAAAAAACCTGCCTGAAACTGTTGGATTTTCCTCCATTTATCTTGAGTATTACTTTACACCCAGCCAGATCTACTTTCTTTTTAATCTGCTGATGCACTGGTATATCTTTAAACGATTGCAGAAATGCTTAAAAATAATGGGGTCTCTTCTCCAACATAGAATGATCTGGGGCAAAGCTATCATAATGCTGTCATATTTTTTTTCACTCTTCTCCGTGTCTGAATAATCCACTCTAAAATTCTCCTCTACGAAAAAACTACAGATATGAACGATCAAAATAGATATACAGCATGATAAATTGGATAAAAGTCTTATGACCATTACATAACCAATCTAATTTAATATCAAAGAAATTGACAAGAATCTCTATTATATGTTTCCTGTAAAATGAGACCTACTGGTGTAAACAAGATATAAAAGTAAGGGAGGGGGCTGGTATCAGATGTAAGCTCTTCAAGCTTTCTGCGTTCACGCTATCACTGTGGTCCATTTCTTAATTATACCTACATGTATGATGCATAGAAGTGCTAATGTACTCCGACATAGGTTTGTCTCAGTGGTCTTGGTTGTTTTACTCTCACCCATTAGGATGCTGGCTAAATCATATATATATTCGTATATAGTTTGTTTGACCCATTGGAAACTGAGGGTTAAACTTGCCTTAGATTTTTTCCTTGATATCTTTTCTGTAAAATTCAATTCATCTAATTTAATCAGTAAAACTAACTTTTATTCTTTATCATTATTTCATGGTTTATGTGTGATATATAGATTTGTGAATGTGTGACTTATTTTAAAGTTAATTTTTTAAATCAATTGCATAAAACATTACAGAACTATTTTGAGGCAAGAAATAATCCCAAGAACGAGGCTATCACACAAACTTCATGAAATTTGCTTACACCCATTTCTAAAATAAAAGTTGGTTCACAGATTATGCACCATACATTGTCTTGGGCTCAGATTTACCTATTGTGTGTTATACTACATTCCAACACTACAATAAACTAGCTATACTGGTACTTCACAATAGTTTCAGAAACCATACTATACATAACTATACATGTAATACAATGTATATCATAATATATATCCCACTCTAACACTAAAGTGTTATGAATACTTATCATTTTGGATTTCCCAACAATTGAATAAAAAAAAATACTGTATATACAATATTCAATAAACAATATTCAAAAAATAATTCTCTTTTCTCTGCCTTATTGAAATAATAATTTTACGAGAACATGTTTACATATAAAAAGGACCAATATATGTCACTTCCTAGTCCGGTGACAGAATACGAGGTTCCATCCGCGCCTGGACATTAGGGCATATCCGCGCCTGGACATTAGGGCATATCCGCTGTCGTTCATGTACTTTTCTGTGACAACAGGAAGTTCAAATGCTCTCTCATGTAAATCTTCGTAAATAATGTACCCCGGCCGAAATCCAAGGTCAATGAAAGAATGTAAAATCTGTAGAGAGAATAGAAAATACATTATTATATCAACATAAACAGGATGATTGTATAATACATGAGCTAGCACTGTGTTTTTAATAATATATAGGTATGTCGATACTTTTAATCTAGTTGCAGGCCTGTTGCTTCCAGTCCGGAAAAAAACCCCAGATCGTCCATCCAAATTTTTCAGACCTGGAGCTACAGATCTGCAGCCTTTTTTTCCTGACCTGTGTATGATTAAACTTTGTTTAATATTTAATAATTTTCTGTATTGTAATAGACCAGCGCCATCTTGGTTTTGTATTGTGGTCCCTCATCTCCTTCTTGGGGTTTGTATGACCACTTACCCAGCATTGATAGGTTAAATAAACCGTTAGTTATTGTCCAATCAAAATAGCCCCTTTTTCTTAACTTTAGACCAGCATTAGGGAGATCCATTTAGGGCCTTTATATAATGCCAACACCACCTATCCATATCAGGGGTCTCAAAATTGTGAATCAATTCTTTAAAAAAATAACAAATTCAATTATCCAATCAAGTCGGAGGTTTACCATGAATCTGATGCTATTTTCTATTACCATGTAGGCTTAATAAATCATGGTTATTTGACCAAACTGATCTTCTGTTTCCTTCAACCATTATTGCAACCAGGTAGATAAAGAAATTTATAAAACTAAACCTGTACACTATTTTAACCTATTTTAGCTTTTTTCTCCAAAAATCAATGAATGAAACCTTTTTGAAGAAGTAAATGTATATATATACTGAATACTATCACACCTGATTGCCAGTGCCCTCAGCATCAATAGACAGGACTCCAAAGAACTTTGGGACGTTATATTTGGAGGTGAACTGTCGGACTGTTATACTGGGTACTTGGATGATTTCTCCGTCCATCGGACTGTCTGGATAATAATCCTCCTCGGCTGCAATGTGACCCTCCATGTCAGCTATGTCTGACCTTTGCATGAAGGGCACGACCCCTGACCTCTTGCTGATGACATTTTTGATGACCTTGACTGTCTGATTATTTTCACGATATGGATTCACATACCTGCAAGGTAAAAAAAAAAGTTTTTGTTGAAAATCATTGAATGTACTTAAAAGATGATGGTAGGAAAACCACTGCAAAAATGTGAGTATATACAGACGGTATTTAAAATATTGTTATCAAACTCTTGTTTTAAAAAGTACAAAAGCTTCTTATTTTTTATCTAAGAAACCTTAATTTTTACTTAAAATATTAGACATTCCATACAAAGAAAATGACAATGTATTATACCCCCCCCCCTTTATAGCAATTGTCAACACCTTATACTTTAATATCTCATGTTGCTACCTGGTAAATGGCTATATACATATGACTTTTCAAATTATTTTGGTATGATATCATAGGCTTTATTTCAAAAGTTCCATTAGATAAATGCATAAAATATCGGCACACAGTATTTAATTTATCGTTCAAACACACAGACAGTAAACATACAGACAGTAAACATTTGCCGATATTATCATATCTATTTAGGTTTAGGTTTTTTTTTTTTGCTTTTAAAACAAATGTGAATTTGATATATAACATCTAGTGGATCATGTTAGAAACTACTTTGTAGAATATCATTGATATCTAAGCTATAAACATGTCTAGTTATTTCGCACAACCGATAAGGCAATTTACTCTGCTACTAAAAGGGTGTGTAGGCATGTTTATGCACTCAAGTTCATAAAATTTTACAGCCCTTTTTATCTGGCTCAAATATTTTATTTTTATTGCAAATTAATTGCAATATTATGCACATTAAACTACATCAACAAATATTTTTGTACCTGACAACATTTTTAGCAGCCATTTCTGCCTGTGATGCCTGAGGTTCCACTAATAGCCCTGACCACCCCATTTGGATGAAGTTGAATGAATTACTGGACAGGAGGCCATCGTTAGCACCAATGTCTATCACCAACCGAGCATAGGGGAAATTCCTTCTAGCCAGAATATGTCTATAAATGTATAGAAATTCGCCAGAATGAGAGACATCAATTCCAAAAGTTTTCAATTTTTTCCCTGTTTCTCCCTCCTCTAACATGTATATTCTCTCCACTGTGTCCTGCATCAAGGACACAAATCCCCCCGCTTTGCCCCTGTAGACCATTCTCCTGACCCAGGGAGCCTGCTTTAGGTCCTCTGTCCAGTCCACATCTCCAATGTTCAGCAAGGGTCCCACAGTTCTTTGCAGTACGCCCAGAGCATAGAAAATGAAACAGTTAAAGAGGAGTAACTCCAGCACAAGAAAGGCCAGAATGATGAGACAGATCCATTTCAGGGACTGGGTAGGAGACAGGAAGCTTAACTTTCTCATGGTGTCCTTCGAGTGTGGCTTCAATGAATGGGAACTGTAATAAAATCCATAAAGGCTGTTACATGTACATCATTATATCATATGTCATATGTACAGGATTTAAAAACTGGGAACAACAATTGAGACAATTACTGCAATTTAGCAGCTGATGTGTGGATGTAGTTAACTTAAAATCAATAACATGCTCACTTATTGTAATTATCAACATTTTTACAAATTCCAATGGACAGGACCTTGAAATTCTTAATTTATGTATCTCTAACTCTACAAAACCTATAGATGAAATCTAATTACTAAGGATATTAACACTAACTTTTGTGACATTTGAGAAAGTGACTGATACATGTATACCAGAAACCAGTTAAGTGGTGCAATTTTTTGATCCTCGCTAGTATATATGCAGTGTTTGAAACTTGTCAGAAAACTAGCTGAACATCCAAAGCTGACCGCTACATGTATTTGTACAAGTTTTCAGCCTTGTCAAAGGTTTACATGCCCTGAGAAAACGGTAGCCAATTTTTAAAACTTTGTATTCAACGCACAAGTACAAGCTCAGGCTTAAAGGCCCCGTTGATATATTTCTTTTACTGTATACTTAATACTTTTCTATGGCTATGATCTCCATATGATGACTCAACAATACTAAGTTTTCTAGTATCAACTCACATTAATCTGAGATTACATCACATATGATATATAATCTTAGCTAAAAGGCTCAAACTCTTCATTTCAGGAGGAAAATTTTTTTTCGGTTGTTTCAACATAACTTCAGTAATATTTTTCTTTTGTTTTATTATGCCTGCCTTTTTGTTTCATTCTTGACTGGCAATCCCTTAAATGTGCAACATTTATAAAACTTCATTCTTCACAGAGTCAGAAGCACTAGCTCCTGTTAGTTCGCTCCTTGCCTCAAGTCAAAATCTACTTGATTGAGACTCTTGTTCAGACCTAAGTTTAACGGATATTCTAGTTAGGCAATTATGAGACGAAGATTCGAGCAGTAATCATAATATTGATCCCAATATACTATAGTCATAGACTTCCCAATTCGGTATGATATTAATGAAATTAGTCCAACCAAGCTATCTGGTGTACACTGTCAATCGAACCCATCACAGTTTTTTGCCCTTTTTAAACTCTATTTTTAAACATGTTAAACTTAGGGTCGGTAGGTAGGGATATTGCTTTTTAAAATTTTTATCAAAATTGCACAAAAATCAAAGAGCAAAAAAAAAGTCTACATATCACTGGATTTATGAAAAAAAAAGAAAACACATTATGTGAGTATTAGCCAAGCATACACTTCTGAAGAAGGTCATCTGAAAATGCCTTGAGTACTTTCACTACCTTGATTTTTCCGGTCCTACTAAACAGAACTCTAAAGAACTCTAGAGAACCCTAGAGAACTCTGGGATTTTTTCATTTAAAAGGGCTAATAAATGTTTTATTTTGTCTATATCTGTTCAGTTACATGTTATACTACATATATAAACTCATTGAAATTGATTTTAAACTAATATATTTACATTTTCAACTGTCTTTGTCAGTGATAACATTACGAATCAATTTTGAACCCTATATAAAACCCAATAACTTCATAAAACATGAGTGACACAAAATGGGCGTGTCTTATAGCATAACCAAAAAACGGTATTGGCTGCGCCGCGTAGTAATACATAGCATGTTCTACATAAAAAATAGTGCTTTTAAAATAATGTTATTTTAAAGTGTACAAATTGAAAATAATATAAATATAAGTCTGTGACTTTACGACTTTGCATGATAATGATAGGCATGTCTAAATGACATTAGATCGGGATCGGAGTTTGACGATCACGCCGACTGGATTTCCTTCGGGAAATTACCTTTATTAAGTAATAAGGAATCATTCTTTGAATATTATGAGGTGATAATTTCGGTCGGAACGTGGTCAAATGGATTTGGCCACGCCCCGACCGAAATTATCACCTCATAATACTCAAAGAATGATTCCTTATTCCTTAATAAAGGTAATTTCCCAAAGGAAATCCAGTCGGCGTGATCGTCAAACTCCGATCCCGATCTAATGTCATTTAGACATGCCTATCATTATCATGCAAAGTCGTAAAGTCACAGGCACATGGCGTTATTTATTTTTATCATAATAAAAAATAAATACCGTATATCTAATAATAGATTTTCCATTTATAAATACATAAAATTTCACTTCTGTCGGATTGTTTTATCATATTGTATAGAATACCTTTAGAAAGAAACAAAAGGACATGTTTATTATGTAACCAAAATCTTGTTGAAGATGAATGTCACTTTGTTACTGACTGTCCATTATATAAAGAAGAAAGAAATTCATTTTTCCATTATGTCTCAATACTTAACAAAAATTTTATACTTTTAACGAAGAAAGACAAATTTATCTGGTTAATGTCCAATGCAGACAAAACATTACTTATAAAGTTTAGTGAATTTTTAATTAATGCTTTCAAAAAAAGGCAGAATACTTTGAGATCTAAATGAACTATTACTTGTATAATACTTATACAGATCATGATACCATCCTTTGTACTTTTATGACTACATATTATATGTATATTATTAATATGTTATGACATACTGATATACATTTGCCCGGCTGTTACATGTACATGTATGTGTATGAACTATTTTGTATGTAGAATCTCTCTTTTAGAAATTTCTCTCTAATAACTATAATCTTGTATGCCCTCTGGGCCCAAAATTGGAAATAAACTATTATTATTATATTATATTATTGTAAATTTTGAATTTACCGGATTGCAACTCGCAGTTAGTATCTTTATGTGTATTCCACACCAGAATTGTACGTGCCATAGTGGATCTGATTTTCCATTTATAAATACATATTCATGGAGTGTTGTTTATTACAAGTAAAATTATCAAGATCTGAAGTTGACAAGCAAAAAATCAATATTTTAAAATCATAGCAAAACATGAACGGAGAATAAAGACACTAATTAACAGCTACAAAATATAAAAATGATTAACCCTAAATATAATCCAATATTAATAATTATATTAAATGTTGATTTTTAAAGAATTTCAAGAAACCTTCAAAAAGAGTAATGCATGTGTAAACTGCTCGGGATCGAGAACCTTAGAATAATTTACTCTCCTCCAACTTAAATGTTGTGCGTGTAATATTTACTTAAAACCAAATATTTTAAATATATATTTTGACTAAAATACAACTTTTTTCATCCTATTAAGGTTTCTCCACCCTTGATGTTTTTATGGTTTAATCCGTGTAATTTTTGTAAAAATTGGAAGATTAATCTGTAAGCATTCAAATTGAACTTTAATATTGGTATGTTGCAAATACTTTGTTCGTGCTGTAGGAGTTTACAAAGGTACACTAATAGGACAATTATAGCGACGACTGCGCCAATGAAACATCACATTTTTTTTTTACTGATTTCTGTATATAATATAGCAATTTTTTAAAGAAATTAATCGCAAACCTTTATTTTATGTATTTAAACATTTTAAGGCCATTTAAGTTTGCCAGTATGAAAGCTATCACATTTACAGTGCATTTTGAAACAATTTTTCAACCATGAATAAGTACAATTAGCAACATAAAACGTCTATAACTTTTGAAATAATGGTTCAAACTCACTGAAACTTGGTACATTTGTAATTCATTATATATCCTATCGAAATCTGCAAAGAAATGTTTACCTTGCCAGGAAAAAAATATGAATTCTTGTCTCTGTCAAGTTTGCCTATGTACGGTTTTATCTGTTTTTCATTGAATTCAGCGATTTCAACTCAAACTACTCTCTATAAATTGTTAAACATTAGTGTCATTTCACTTTACATAGCTTAAAATGTGTAAAACACACATATAAATCAAGAAATATTGGCAAAACCATGCATCACACAACACTAATATTATAACCGATAGCGGTAAAATATTCTGGAATGCTCACAATGACGTCACGCGACAATCGAAAGACCTTAAATGCAAAAATACGTTTTAAATATTTAAAATATTAAAAATTCGCTAGAGTTCTCTAGAGTTCTCTAGAGTTCTCTGTTTAGTAGTACCCTGATTTTTCTAATATTTCTAACTAAGCAATGTTATAAGATAACACTCTTTCTGAGAATACAGTTATCTTGCAAATAACTATTTTAGGCTATTTATCGTGTCAAATAATTAAAGTAAATAAATAATGTAAATGTATTTTTTAGGGGGTACATGGTGTATTTTAAAATTCCATGTCTCAGTGTTTAGGAGTGATGAAATGCTATATATACTGCTAATTCCATCTGGGTGACGTTGATCTTACAGAAAAGTAAATTGTGTGAAGTTTTGAGAGACCAATTGAATCTGTTTCCACTTTATTTACAAAATCATACCTTCATTCGAAAAGACTCCAATCATTGATAGGGCCTAACGTTATATTATAAATCTGTCGGGATGTTGGGTACAGATGGATCAGGATGCATTTTTGCCTGCTTATCCAATCAAACTATGCGTATTCATGACCCCCTCCTGTTGGTTATTTCATTTACTACTTGGCTCACACAGGAAATTCTTGTGTAAACATCACATGAAGTTTCAAAATATTGAAAATATAACTTGTAATTCTTATCGGAATCGGGATACATACTTGAAAAGGGGGACAACTCTAATTACCGTCTATCTATCTATCTAACATCCTATATTGCGGTTCAACTTCAAGATTCCGCGATACTTTCAACTGTGGCATTTTGCTAGGTAGGAAACCGTGATATTATAGTGCATATTAAATTTCTGCATTAAATATTTGAAACTTTTATTGTGACACCAATTTATAAAAAAGTTATATGTAATTTTTAAAAAAGCACTGTCAGTCACTGACTCAGTGTCATGTTGGCAGTTAATGTTATATGTATATAAAAAAAAAGAAAGATATAAATTAATTGAAAATAAGATACGCTAACATATATACAGGAGATTATCTCTATTTAGATTTGTTGGCTACATGTATGATATCTCCAGTAGATATACAGAGATTAGAACATTAATTGATAACATTTATTTTTTTACATTATCTTTAATCTGTTTGCAGTGAGCAATTTAATTTTTTATTCAGGTACAAAGCAGAATTAAAATTAAAGTAAATTGATTTCAGTAAAACAAATATAACTGACATTTTAGTATGTCATCAATTAATGAACAGATTTAGATGCATTATATTTTTTAAATTTTTTTTTTGATTGCATAGATGGAAGAATGTACAGATTACCACTACGTATAATAAGGGCCCCACATCTATCGGAGTCAGTCTGTAGTTTATCACACAGAATTCAAGCTTCTTCAGTGATGGCTCACCAGAGATCGAAGACGACTAAAGCAGTTATATTTGACTTAGGTGGAGTGGTTGTGCCATCACCATTGGCAGCATTCATAGGTATATGAAATATGTGAATTATATGACTTGTGTTAATATGATGTTATATTTTTTTGTCTCCTTTTGTTTATATTGTAATCTGTAATTATGGATGATTGTGTTTTTATTGGAAAATTTAACTCTATTTGCATCCTTTAAGTGAAATGAGACGGCATCATTTCACAATGCATTAAGAATATTTGTTATCATAACTTTATATCAATGTGTCAAACATCTTGAATTGCAAAACATAGCAAGAGACCATGACATCAATGATCTAACGAAATGTCACAATATACGCTTGTTCATTCTATCGAAACTCTCTCTGCATGATATTTTTTTTTTATCAAAAAGTAAATTTCTGAATATGGCTGTAGAGGCTTTTTAGTAAAGTATATTCAGCTGGAGAGTAACTAAAGCAATTTTTATTTTAACATAGAGTATGAGAAGAAGCTGGGTCTCCCTAAAGGCAGTATCTCACGGACTGTGGTAGAAAGTGGAGACAATGGGGCATGGAATCAGCTGGAGCGCGGAGAGATCACTATCTCTGAGTTTGCTGAAAAATTCAGCAATGAAGTTTCTGAAAGGGTAAAAACATTTCTATAACTGAGTCAGTTAATTAGATTTCAAGGTGAAAGTGATATGACAAGTTTTATTTCGTATATCAGATTTTTGTATAAAATGTATATGCATGCGTTACACATTTCATCGATCAATAAATGACCAATTAAAATTGTTATGTCAAGATTATACAAGTTATTATTAAAACCAATTGCATTGTAGTCAGGGAAAAAAGCAGATATGTCTGGCTTGCTGAAGTTTGTGGGACAAAATCTGGCAATACCGAACCAGTCCATCATAGATGCAGTAAAATGTCTGAGAATTGAAGGCATGAAAACGGCCTTATTAACCAATAATTGGAAGTGGGAGGATCGAGAATCAGACTGGAATATGCCTAGGTACATTATAAAGGATTGAAGTAAAAAATCACCATAGTTTTATTTTCAGTTTACTGTAAAAGTGGTTATTTACGCTGGTGGTTAAGTACGCGTTTTCTATGGTCAAACAATATGCGTGGGTATTTAATACGCGGATGCGTGAGATACCACTCTAAAATGTTGAGTTCTATTACCATACGCGCATGGGGTATTTTACGTTAATTTTCGCCAACCAAGTAACTAGTGTAAATTTCCTCCAGGCATAAATAACCACTTTTACAGTAGTTGAAAACAAACCTAATATATTCTTTATTTTGATGGTCCCATGGATATTCAGAATAAATGAGCTAGAGATAGGTTTTATAATTTTGTATAAATTCATTATAATTATGAAGAATGCTCAAAAAATCTGCATTAGACCCCATTCTCTGATGTCAGATAAAGCTTCCTCAAAATATCTGAACTCTTGTCTATTGTTGCAGAGAATTGTTTGATGTAGTTGTTGAGTCCACTAAAGTGGGTTCTAGGAAACCAGAGCGAAGGATCTATGAAATCTGTTTGCAGCAGCTGGACGTTAAACCAGAGGAGTCTGTGTTTCTAGATGATCTGGGTGTGAATCTAAAGGCAGCCAAACAATTAGGAATCAGAACCATTAAGGTAAAACAAAATAATTGAAATACAAAATAATGTAATGTAATTATGTTAGAATTACTGCAAAAAATAGAGCCATTATTTAGATTAGGTGTGTTATAATTTTTTTTTTTTTATTGTTCAGAATTTGCTCCTTGTTTTAAAAGTTGGTACTATTGATTGTATTCTACCTGCAAAGCTACTGTAAACATATTACATTCTTTTCAGCGTTTTTGGCGGAAAGTGGCTTCAACTAATTCAAGTACATCGCTAAATGCCATTCATATATGTATTAGAATGAGCACATTCAGAAAAATGTCAATTCAAATCCCCGCTAACTTGTTGAAAAATAATTTTCTGCCAAATATCGTACAGGCTATATATAATATGTTTACAGTATTTGAGTATTGGCAATTACAGTATTCTTGGCATGCTTTTATGTGCACAAATGAGTAATGTCAAGATAACTTGTTTATTTCTTTTCTTCTATTGCATTATTTATAAAGTACATGATATTTTCTTATGTTAAAAAGTACTAGTAGCAGTTACCAATTATGGTATTATCTAAAGAATTTGAAAACTTATAGTTTTTAGGAACAGTTAATTGATGTATGAAAGAAAGTCCTTTTAAATATTTAATATCTCTATGTTTTTGGTTTTTGTTTGCTTTGAAGAAAATGTAGTGTGAAAGGGAGAGAAAGAGTGTGAAAGTGAGAATGCAAAAAAAATCTTATACATTTGTTATTAAAATCATACATATTATTGTGAAAATGGGAAAAAGAATAAATAAAAAAAAAAAAAAAAAAAAAAAAGAAAGTCCTTTTACATTTCATTACATCCATGTCTATATATAGAGAAAGAAAAAACCTGAGTGGTAAAACTTTTGCAGGTATCGGATCCGGAAAAAGCCGTCCTTGACCTTGAACAGGAAGTGGGCGGACTTTGTCTTCGGAGGTTTGTTGATGATACCACCACTGTTCCGGAGCATCTGAGGATTCCTCTCGACAGACTGGAGACCTACTTCAACCAACAGCTCAATATGCACTCCTCTGGTACAGACATGTAGCTATACTTAGTCAAAAGTTGTAAAGAATTTTTCAATGCATTCCATATTACAGTCAAACTTTGTTATCTCGAACCATATGGGACTGTTTAAAAACTATAAGATATCCGAATATTTGAGATATTGAGGTTAAAATACTTTAAAAATATATGTGGTTGGGACTTACAAATCACTTCGACATATTCATTGTATTTGAGATATCAGTGTTTAGGCTTGAGTATCGCCAGCTACCTCACGATACGATATGCATCACGATATATCAATGCGATACATCATGTATCACGATATAGTTGTCAACTATAAATAAACTGGTATCTATGTGGCCTACCTGTATAAGAAATAGTATTGAATGAAGAAAATATGTCAACTATTTAAAAAATCAATCAACAAACTTTAGATATACAGTTCAATTGATGAACAAATTATTTCTAACTTTAATGGAAATTTCTTAATGTCTTCAATTTATGTAAAGTACTATGTAACTATTCTAGAAAATCAATGAAAATTAACTCATACAGTGTATCACGATACACGTGACGATACGATACGCGTATTGTGGGCCCTCACGATCAATACGATCGATATATCGCCGTATTGTTACACCTCTATCAGTGTTCGAGATATCAAAGTTCAACTGAACATATATACATATTACATGGACATGCAAAGTCTTACTAACTTTCTAAACTACCAGGTTCAAGCAACCCATTGCATTTGTAGAATTCCAATGCCCATTATGTGCTATGATTTGATTAGGTTATATTCTTCCCATTCAAACATTAATAAACAAAGAAGTGATCTCACTTTCTTGTGTTTAATGCTATCATATGAATTGGCTAGTGCTTTGACTGAGGATGTTTTTTTAATAATTTCTTTGGTTTTCAGAACCTCCTGTCATCCGATGTTTCAGACATGGCCAGTCCAATCCGACTTACTACGTTTACTACGCAGACAAACACCTTGTTCTTCGTAAGAAACCAGTGAGTAAATTCCTGTGTCCTTTGGTTGATTTATTTTATGCTGGTGAAATTAGTTAGAAGTTAAAGTTAAATCCTTCTACGTGCCATGAAGGCGCATGCTGGTGAAATAGTGGTGTTTTACTGATAAAGATTAATGTTACTTCCTACTGACATGTACAGTGATAATCTCCTTGTAGCCTGGGAAACTCCTTCCTTCAGCACATGCTGTGGAGCGAGAGTACCGTGTGATGAAAGCCGTGGGACAGTGTGGCGTTCCCATCCCTAGGATGTATGGGCTCTGTGAGGACAGTAGGTCAGTAGGTCAATTAAGTCCCATCCTTGTTTTCTGACTGTGACAGCCCATTACCCATTCAGGACAGTGGATCAGTAAATTATACGCCTGATTTTGAATAACCACATTATGTACATAATTATGAGGTTTCTTGTGATCGTGATGTAGAACCCATTGTCAGTATAAATCCACCTTTACTGTGTGACTCTAGGCTGATACATGTAGGTCATTTAAGTTTTTGGGAGTTAATTTTAATCAACTCTCCTATGCAGTTACTCTGGCAAAATGGAAGTGAAACAGAGTTTGGACTTACGCAAAAATCATTAATGGAAAGCCATCACCACTGACAAGATTTAGTACTTGAAAATAATTGATAGATTTGATGTAATGTATTCAGCAGTGTTGTGTTTCAAGAAAACTTATTTATAAATATTTTGAAAATAGTCGGATTTTAAATGGAAAAAACAACTCAGATATATTTTGTAGTCATACATATACCTATGCCAGAGTTCAATAAGACTCAATAAGATTTGTGCAAATAATAGAAATACATTCTTTTGATAACTTCAATAATCGGATTGTGAATTGAAGAATTTATGTGAAAATAAATTCATTCAAAGTATTATGTTAAATGGTAGTGCAAACTTTTTAAACTGTAAAGAAATTCATTATGAAAGTGATAAATTTCTTTATTATTCACCTCTATGGAACTCAAAATCAGTTGGCTATATCCGTAAATTCATTATATTCAAATTCGTTATAATTGTAAAATTTTGCAAAGATTTTTTAAGAATTTAGCCGGGGACTCAAAAAAACTTTGCTTTATCTAATATTTCGCTATATCCGTGTTTGTACTTAACGAGTTTTACTGTATTACACAACATGATTCATATAAGATTTTCCATTTATAGCACGAAATTCCTGAAGGAAATATAAAAATAAAAAATGTGTGTAATTATTCAAATACCACTAAGAAACTTCTTGCCATGCGAAATTACTAATCGTTGATTAAAAAAAAAAAAATCAATAAAATCAACTCCAGTCAGTACTTTGATTTAGATTGTGTCTTTAAATTCTCATTTCAGTGTCATTGGTACCCCATTCTATGTGATGGAGTATTGTAAGGGGCGGGTCTTTAAGGAAGTGGAGTTACCTGGAATGACAAAGCAGGAGAGACGAGACATTTACATGGCCATGGCAGACACACTGTGTAAGATTCATAAAGTGGACATATCAAAGGCAGGACTGGATGATTATGGCAAAAAAGGTAGGAGAAAAAACGTTGTTATTCCAGTACATATAATTATATAGAACCATTAACAGAATTATCCTGGTTTTCATTTTAAATCTTCAGAAAATCAGATGTACAGAATGCTGAATTATAATACTGGGATCTATTGAATTTTTTTCTGTTGCTAAATCTACATGTATAGATATTATGAGAGTATTCCTGATTGTGACTTAAGGAGGATGTGCGGCCATCTTCTACATTTGAGAAGGAAAATGTAAACATTTCTTGAACTGGCTTGTTTCTGCCCAAAACTTACTAAAACTGTTGTCAAAAGATACAAAAGCAATAAATATGACGTTAAACATGTTTTGTATGCAAATTACACATGCAAGGGCAGAACAATGCATTTTAAACACTTAGAACTGCGCAGCTACAGACTTAAATTAAAGATTTAAAAATCTGAAAAAATATGAAAGGAGGTCCTTAGTGTCCACTCTATAACCATTTGTTGAAAAAAAAAGACCAAAGCTTGCTTCTTTAAGTTGTAACTTTGTCTCAAAAGAGGGTACCTTATTCTTAAAAGGAGTCTCAAAAACCATCAATTTGCACGAAATATTTCTGTCTGTGTCTATGGAGGTACATTGGAGTTATATTTTCATTGAACAATATATGTATATTTTATATTTAAGGCAATTATTATTTTTGGACCCCTACCCTACTTTTAAAAAGAATTTAATCTAATTTATACTTATAGAACTAAAACAAAACAATTGGAACTGGTAAAGAGATGTCTGTCACATTCAGCCCAGATTGTTTTAATTTGGCATTTATTTTTATCGATGAAAATATAACGTCAATGTGCCTCCATAGACATGGGAGTTCTAAGTATAGCCTGGAATTTTCTTGTTCTAAAAATAGATCTCATGCCGACTGATAAAAAATAGGGTACCCTATTTTGAGGCAAAGTTTCTACATTAATGTGCAAAATTCAACCTTTTTCTCAAGAAATGGTTGTAGAGAGTACACCAATTAACCCCAGCGCAGTTCTCCAGTTGTTTTTAGTGATTAAAAAACATTGTTTTGTTCTTAAATGCATAATTTACATACAATATTACTTATTAGGTTTGTATCTGACTAAAGAAATTTTATGGGGTCGGTAAAGTCCATAGAAGGCGAGGCGAAGCCGAGCCTTCTATGGACTTTACCGACTCCACAAATTTCTTTAAACAGTCAGTAACAAACCTAATAAGTGTTTTGTTTTGTCGAGGACCTAAAGTTTGATATGTAAACAATCAGTTCAAATAATGTTACGTCCGCCATGTTGCCCTTTAAATTTTGACGCTTACCTTTTAAAGAAATTTGTAAGGCAATCACGTGACGCGTTTCATCCAATGACATCGAGACATTCTAGTCCTAGGCAAAACAAAACAACATGTAGAACCTCATATTTATTGCTTTTTCATCTTTAGACAACAGTTTTGGCCAGTTTTGTGCAGAAACAAGCCAGTTCAAGAAATGTTTACATTTTTATTCTCAAATGTACAAGATGGCTGCACATCCCCCTTATAACATTAAGTTTTATTAAGTCATTATTAAATGGTACAGTAAAACTCGTTTAGTACGAACATGGATATAGCGAAATCTCGGATATAGCGAAGTTTTATTGAGTCCCTGTTAAAATTGTTAACAAATCTTTGTAAAATTCGGATTGATCGAATTTACAGATAAAGCGAATGGATGAACTGATTTATTGATTCCCGTAGTAGAGAACAATGATGAAATTTAACACTTTTATAATGA
Source organism: Magallana ariakensis (assembly GCA_020458035.1). Lineage (NCBI taxonomy): Eukaryota > Metazoa > Mollusca > Bivalvia > Ostreida > Ostreidae > Magallana > Magallana ariakensis. The sequence continues at coordinate 17,405,557 of CM035814.1, forward strand.
ATTTCCTTACAATTTAAAAAGTTTGCACTACCATTTAACTCAATAGTTTGAAAAAATTTATTTTCACATATCAATATACATGTACAATCCAATTATTAAAGGTTTCAATAGAATATATTTTCATTCTAAGCCTCAATTAGTAAAAATTGTAGTCTAGTGAAAGAAAACATGTTTATAGTGAATTTGCTTTAGTTATTATTACAAATTCCTTTTACGGATATAACAAATTATGGATATAACAAAGTCAATCCATTGGTCCCTAGAACTTCGCTATAACTGAGTTTTACTGCAAGTACAGTTAAACTTCAATATCTTGAACACCGATATCTCGAATACAATGGATATGTCGAAGTGATTTGTAAGTCCCAACCACTTATTTCACTATTTTACCCTCGATATCTTGAATACTCGGATATCTCGAAGTTTTTAAACAGTCCCATCAAGTTCGAAATAACGAAGTTTGACTGTACTTAATTGAATAGTTTCATTTACTGCAATAGGGGGATATCTGAAGCGCAACATCAACCGCTGGACCAAGCAGTACGAGGCCAGTAAGACAGAAGAGATAGAGGCCATGAACAAACTGATGGACTGGCTCAATAAACACATCCCAGAGAAAGAGGCTGTTACCATCGCTCATGGGGATTTCAGGTTCATTAAGTCTGCCTTATGTGTGTGTTTGTGTGTGAGAGAGAGAGAAAAAGAGAGAGAGAGAGAGAGATTACCGTATTCTACATATACTTTATTTAGACTTGACAACCTGATTTTTCACCCGACGAAGCCTGAGGTGATCGGAGTACTTGACTGGGAGCTCTCTACAATAGGAGATCCTATAACAGACCTGGCAACAACCCTCATGAATTTCTACATGCCATACAATTTTATCATGATCAAATGCAAGTTTTTCACTTTCACACATTTCTAAACATGATTCTGTAAATTTGCTGTGATCAGATGATGGTAAATTTGGACAGGTATCTTATTATATCAGTTTTGTATTCATATCTTATACAATTTTATATTTATTTATTTATATTACGTACAGCTTTTAAAAACTTTGATGTGCCTTCACTGGGAATCCCGAGTGTTGAGGAATTCCATGCTATTTACTGTCAGAAGATGGGAATACCCTCTGTTCCTTCCTGGGACTTTTACATTGCCTTTGGTCTCTTCAGGTTTGCAGCTATCCTACAGGGTGTCTACAAACGAGCTATCTCAGGTAAATAAGGATAACTACAAATGAAATATTTCACTATCTCAGGTAATCCTACATATGAGTTATCTCAGGTACAAAGAGATGTCTTGCATGATTCATAATGCACTGTTGGTAAAGGTTAAAGTATAAATTTGAAAGATATGTCTTGATAGGATTTATGAGTCTTAAAGGATAATTATGTGAGATGGTAGGATACACGAGTTGATAGAGTACACGAGTTGATAGGATATGTGAGTTGGTAGGATACACAAGTTGATAGAGTACACGAGTTGATAGGATATGTGAGTTGGTAGGATACACAAGTTGATAGAGTACATGAGTTGATAGGATATGTGAGTTGGTAGGATACACAAGTTGATAGAGTACACGAGTTGATAGGATATGTGAGTTGGTAGGATACACGAGTTGATAGAGTACACGAGTTGATAGGATATGTGAGATGGTAGGATACACAAGTTGATAGAGTACACGAGTTGATAGGATATGTGAGTTGGTAGGATACACGAGTTGATAGAGTACACGAGTTGATAGGATATGTGAGTTGGTAGGATACACAAGTTGATAGAGTACACGAGTTGATAGGATATGTGAGATGGTAGGATACACAAGTTGATAGAGTACACGAGTTGATAGGATATGTGAGTTGGTAGGATACACGAGTTGATAGAGTACACGAGTTGATAGGATATGTGAGATGGTAGGATACACAAGTTGATAGAGTACATGAGTTGATAGGATATGTGAGTTGGTAGGATACACGAGTTGATAGAGTACACGAGTTGATAGGATATGTGAGATGGTAGGATACACAAGTTGATAGAGTACACGAGTTGATAGGATATGTGAGTTGGTAGGATACACGAGTTGATAGAGTACACAAGTTGATAGGATATGTGAGTTGGTAGGATACACAAGTTGATAGAGTACACGAGTTGATAGGATATGTGAGTTGGTAGGATACACGAGTTGATAGAGTACACGAGTTGATAGGATATGTGAGTTGGTAGGATACACAAGTTGATAGAGTACACGAGTTGATAGGATATGTGAGTTGGTAGGATACACAAGTTGATAGAGTACACGAGTTGATAGAATATGTGAGATGGTAGGATACACAAGTTGATAGAGTACATGAGTTGATAGGATATGTGAGTTGGTAGGATACATGAGTTGATAGAGTACACGAGTTGATAGGATATGTGAGTTGGTAGGATACACAAGTTAATAGAGTACACGAGTTGATAGGATATGTGAGATGGTAGGATACACAAGTTGATAGAGTACACGAGTTGATAGGATATGTGAGTTGGTAGGATACACAAGTTGATAGAGTACACGAGTTGATAGGATATGTGAGTTGGTAGGATACACAAGTTGATAGAGTACACGAGTTGATAGAATATGTGAGATGGTAGGATACACAAGTTGATAGAGTACATGAGTTGATAGGATATGTGAGTTGGTAGGATACATGAGTTGATAGAGTACACGAGTTGATAGGATATGTGAGTTGGTAGGATACACAAGTTGATAGAGTACACGAGTTGATAGGATATGTGAGATGGTAGGATACACAAGTTGATAGAGTACACGAGTTGATAGGATATGTGAGTTGGTAGGATACACAAGTTGATAGAGTACATGATAGGATATGTGAGATGGTAGGATACACAAGTTGATAGAGTACATGGGTTGATAGGATATGTGAGTTGGTAGGATACACGAGTTGATAGAGTACATGAGTTGATAGGATATGTGAGATGGTAGGATACACGAGTTGATAGAGTACATGAGTTGATAGGATATGTGAGATGGTAGGATACACGAGTTGATAGAGTACATGAGTTGATAGGATATGTGAGTTGATAGGATATGTGAGTTGGTAGGATACACAAGTTGATAGAGTACATGAGTTGATAGGATATGTGAGTTGATGGATAGGATACAGCTAGGAGTTTTAAGGATACATGAGTTAGTAGCATACATGTTTTTAATTGTAGGATACAGGCTTATTATGTTGAAATATAAACAGTTATCTCATTAGACATGATGAAAACAAAATTAGTAAGCATTCTTGTGATAGACTTGATAATCACAAACTATGATAAAAAAAATCACACATCCAAAAATCAGTTAAAAATACTGAATGATGTACATGTATAGTGGACTTCTGCCAACAAATCAGAGCAGCTGTTTTGAAGCAAATTAGAATCTGGATCAGAAATTAGACTTTCACAATATTTTATGCAGTAGGAAGGGGAGGTAAATACAGCAAAAATATTGGCAGAAAACAAAATGGATACAAATTATGTAATAATGTATGCCTGATTAAAAATAATCTTGTAATACTTGTATGCTTGATTCACCAACAAGGCAACCAATTTTATAGCAGAGTTTGCCTACTTTATCTTCCAACAAAAAAAAAAGTATGAATGATGTCTGTATTACTTCAGACAAAGTGGAAGTTTTCTGCTCTAACACCTTTTTACCTGCCGGTTATATATACTGTTTATACATGTACTGGTAAACAGGTTTTGTAGTTGGAATTTAATACATGTTCAAAGGATAACAGATATAGGTCCATTTAAATAGCTACTTCCAGTGTTGCCTTATTTTAGAGTAAATATAATGTGCGTGCATCTGTATAGTCATTACACCATATCTTGTTATCTACCTGTACTTGTACCTGAATTTTCACCTGGGTTGAATATCTAGGTCATGTCAGTAATCAGGCTGTCCTTCTTCAGGTAAGACATACAGCTGTTATATTGGTGTTTCTCTTTGCTAAAATTAGGTGCCTGAAGAACTAACTCAGCCATGATGATTGGCAAGTGTCCTATTGCCGGTAATAGAATTAAACTTCCTTAATCACTTATCCTACCAATATTGTACAGTGGCTTGATTATAGTATATAGTGTCTTCAAGCAACACTACTAGCAAAGAAAGCAAGCCTGTACTGAGTTCTCAATATTTGGTCAGATACATTAAACTCCAGAACCAGAAGGAAATGATGAAAATAAAGGGCAATGAAAAATACTTTAAGTAGGATTGAAATAATTGTCAAGTTTTGAAGTTACAAAGTAAATGGTAATACACATATTTCCAGGTCAGAGAAAGGAATAATAAGAACAATAGTGACCAGAAATCCCTTTTGTAGGAGGCTGACCCTTGAAACAATGATATGTTTTAGTAACATTATGTGCTAGAAATACCTGTGTGTAGAGTTAGTCATGTATTAACAGGACAAGGTAGCTCTCCCAATTCCAAGTTGGTAGGAGAATTCACAAAGCTGATGGCTGAGGAGGGATGGAAGATTGCCTCCAACAGTAAGCTGCCACCCACAATGTCTGTTACTGGTGGGGGAATGCAGCCGCAAAATGCTGGGGGAAAAAGAAACTACAGCACTGGCCCTGGGGAATCCACCAGTAAGAAATCTTCAAAATTAAATAATGGAGAAATTACTGATATTTTCAAGAAATTGTGGACATAATGAGTACCATACAGGTAGTTGATAGTTGTATCAGGTTTGATATAACTTTATGTTCTTTATGCTCCACTGTTTCACTTGCTCCATAATCTTTATGAATAAGGTTGTGTTGGTACTGTATATCCAGTAATTTTCGTGATGATCTAATTTTCGCTTTTTTCGTGATCTCATTAAAATCGCAAATAATTGAATACGCAGCAATTATATCCTGCATCATTTTCTATAAAATTAAGCTTTTTAAATCGCAAAAAATGATTGAATCAAATTAAAAGTGTTACAGATATTCCCCATTTTTGCAAATTTTGTGACATGCGGAAAAACCCAGATATACGGTATATTCACATATAAAGCTTTTAAGTTTATTTAATCCCTATTACTAATAAGAAAACATAGGATGAAATTAACTGGTATATCATGTAAGTCCACGGAAGCTCTGTCTGACATTGCATGATCTTTTTTACAGGTAATATGGCTGTGTCCCCTGATGGATTGTCTCCAAGAGCCAAGAACATTTATGATCGGGTCAAGGACTTCATAGAGAAAGAGGTCAAACCCGCCGAGAACCAGGTGCTAGATTTCTACAAGGAGGAGCCGAATCGTTGGAAAGTCTGTCCAACCATCAGAGAGCTCAAGGTATTTATGAATAATAATAACAAGTTAATAAGTATAAACTGTGATGTGTTTAAAGGGAAGTGATGCATATAGATAATATGAATACCTGTATATATAGCAGAAGAAAAACCCAAACATTTTATGTAAAGAATTGCAAATGCGTAAAATCTTGCAACTACCAGATACATGCACATAATTATGAAGATCTATTTAATCTCTAGATTTATTACCAGATTTGTTGTTTGAAATCAAAGCAAAGTTTGCTGTCTCTTTCTAGGCAAAAGCCAAAGCAGCTGGTTTGTGGAACTTGTTTCTTCCCAAAGAATCAGACCCAGGTATGAAGTATGGTGCTGGCCTCAGTAATCTGGAGTATGCCTTTATGTGCGAGGAGATGGGAAAATCTCCAATGGCTCCAGAGGTAAGCTTCTGTCTTCACTGTGATTAAGGGTCCTCCATACACCTGGGGAAAGTTCTGCATAGAAGCCCATTCTTCTAAATTACTTGAAGATATGGATTTTTAGCATTTTTAGCGACTTGAAAATGACCTCAAAAAATTTCAATTTTGGGGGGAAATCAACTTTTAAATTTTACTGCTCTTCATTAAAATTCCTGCAGTATTCGAACTCGGGACCTGCGGGTTGGTAGACCGAAGCTACATCTATTGCGTCACAGAGATAGTCACCAACTTTTGGCGATATAAACTGTTTCTGAATGCGTTCAAATCACCATGTTGTGACGTACTGTCATAAAAAGTAGAAGTCAAGGGGTGTCGAGGATCCTTAAGTCTTCTCTTTCCAATGTAGTTTTATTCACTTTTGGTGTGACTCTAGAATAAATCTGCCTTAACATTAGTAATAAAACAAAGTTGACTTGTTTTGATATACAATATTTGGTATGCATCAATTGTTAGCAGTATTATTTTCTTCTTAAACTCTCTATGATGAATCTGTTTTCATCCAGGTGTTCAACTGTCAGGCCCCTGATACAGGTAACATGGAGGTGATCGTCAGGTACGGAACAGAGGAACAGAAGCGACAGTGGTTAACTCCCCTGCTGAATGGAGAAATCAAGTCATGCTTTGGGATGACAGAGCCAAAGGTATTTATCAGAGAGAGAGAGAGAGAGAGAGAGAGAGAGAGATTTGTGGTAATTTGTTTAGTGACTTTGACTACTGTTGTTGACAGGTTGCCTCATCTGATGCCACAAACATTGAAGCCTCCATAATCAGGGAGGGGGACCATTACGTTATCAATGGACACAAATGGTGGACTTCAGGTAATGTACAGTCATGTATTCTTTTTATCTACTATTACATGTTACATACTGAAGTACATCTTCTCCAGTTGTGATAAATTTTGTATGTTTATTGAAATATTGATTATCAAGTGATTTAAACCAAAATGTACTGTATCACGATAGTGATTAAATTATACAAATTTTTGACTTGTGATTAACAGGCAGATTTATAATACTGGAGACAGACAATCAATAAGTAAACTCCCAGAAACAAAAATGTTCATAGTTCAAAGCCTATATATGTGAAATATGTGTTGGATTTCTACAGGTGCTCTACACCCTGACTGCAAGGTCTGTGTGTTCATGGGGAAAACGGACAAGTCAGCCTCCACCCACAAACAACAGAGTATGATCTTGGTCCCCATGGATGCCCCGGGGGTCAAGATTGTCAGACCCCTCACTGTGTTTGGTTATCTAGACTACCCAGGTCAGTTAAACTTAAAATTTTATAATTTTGTTTATAACCCCAACGGGTCAGGCCTCCCAGGATTATTTGGACTTACTTATCGATAATACATATACCAGTTATAAAATATCTGAAAATAGACATTGTGCACCTATTGCTATCTGTTTTCGTCCGTCGTCGTGCGTTAACAATTTACATTTTTAACTTCTTCTTAAAAACTACATGGCCAGTTGTTTCCATTTTTGGTGTGAAGCATCTCTATGGTATGAGGAATGTAAATTGTGAAATTGGTGGCTCTACCACCCCCAGGGTGCCACAGGTGGGGCCAAATGTGCAAAAAACAGCCAAATTTTCAAAAATCTTCTTCTCTACTCCCACACATGTGAGAAAAAAACTGATTGCATGGTTATCATGTCCATGAAGCCCTCTACCAAAATTGTGAAATTCATGGCCCCTGGGTCAGGGGTTCAGGCTCTAGGGTGGGGCCAATATGGCCATATAGTAAAATTGTATTAAATCTTAGAAAATCTTCCTCTCTACTCCCATAGATATTTGTTAAAAACTAAATACATGATTATGATGTCCATGAAGCCCTTTACCAAAATTGTGAAATTTATGGTCTCTGGGTCAGGGGTTCAGGCTCAAGGGTAGGGCCAATATGGCCATATAGTAAAAATGTATTAAATCTTCTTCTCTACTCCCATAGATATTTGTTAAAAACTAAATGCATGGATATGATGTCCATGAAGCCCTCTACCTAAATTGTGAAATTTATGGTCCCTGGGTCGGGGGTTCAGGCTCAAGGGTCGGGCCAAAATGGCCATATAGTAAAAATGTATTAAATTTTAGAAAATCTTCTTCTCTACTCCCATATATATTTGTGAAAAACTAAATGCATGGATATGATGTCCATGAAGTCTTCTACCTAAATTGTGAAATTTATGACCCCTGGGACAGGGGTTTAGGCCCTAGGGTGGGGCCAATATGGCCATATAGTAAAACTGTATTAAATCTTTGAAAATCTTTTTCTATACTCCCGTATATATTTGTGAAATAGTAAGTGCATGGATATGATGTCCATGAAGTCTTCTACCTAAATTTTGAAATTCATGACCCCTGGGACAGGGGTTTAGGCCCTAGGGTGGGGCCAATATTGCCATATAGTAAAAATGTATTAAATCTTAAAAATCTTTACTCCCACACATGTGGGCAAAAAACTGAATGCATGGTTATGAACTCCTCTACCTAAATTGTGAAATTCATGACCCCCTAAGTCAGGGTTCAGGACCTACATGTAGCATTTGGATAGCATTTGGGAAGAGTTAAAAGGGGGGGGGGGGTAAACAGTTAATGGAGTTATTTTCCCTTGCTTCTTCCTAATGGAGTTATCGTCCTTAGTTTGTTCATATTTACTAATTACCGGTAATCGTTGAATATAGAAAAATAATGAAGCTGTCCATCAAAGTTAATGATAAGATAATGTGAAAGCATTTGAAAAGAGTTCAGGGAAGAGGATTATAACAGTTAATGGAGTTATCTTCCCTTGCTTTTTCATAATCGAGTTATCTTCCTTGGCTTGTTCATATTTAGTAATAAATCATTAAATAGAATGTAATTATAAAGTTTTATGATCAAAATAGTTATGCAAGTAGTTTTATCAATTGAAACAAAAACAGTTTTTAAATTTTTTAAGATAAACAAATAGACTTGTTAATAGTAAAGTAATAAGTAGTATACAAGCCACCTTGTTTTAGTTTATCTATGAAAACATATTAACATAAAACCTATTTTGTAAGTTAACATACGTTGGATAAATAAATTGAATGGAATCTGGGCACCTCTTCTATAGTATGTCATACACTCTGTTAAGACTTAAGAGCTTCAAGTCTTGTGCTAAACTATAGGGTTAAGAGTCCTTTCCAAAAGATTTCAGGCAGGGAGGTGGATGTCATTACATTATTATAATCTTCTAATCCATTATGAAACTCAATCAAATGCATTTATGAGACTCCTTGACAATTTTGTGTATGGGCTATGGTACTCAGGTGACCGTTAAGGCCTATTGGCCTCTTGTCTTAAAAAACAATCCTTTTTCAGACTTTTCCTGATAAAAATTTATGGATCCACACTTAAGTGACTATAAATAACATATAATTATAAGTACATTTTGTATAAACTTTCATTTTCATATGACAGCTGGACATGCAGAAGTGCTGTTTGAGAATGTTAAGGTTCCCCTTGGCAACATGTTGCTCGGTGAGGGGCGTGGCTTTGAGATTGCTCAAGGTCGCCTAGGTCCAGGCAGGATTCATCACTGCATGAGACTGATCGGCAATGCTGAGCGAGCTCTAGAGATGATGCTGGAACGAGTAGGTCTCACTTACAGATAAACATGCATTATTTTGTCACAATCAAATTTTTAGGAGTGGACTGCGTCAAGAAAAGTTTAAACATTGTAATGTCCTATTGATAGATTTTCAAGAAGTAAAGAATAAAAATTCATTGTAAAAGGAATACTTAGCAGCCATTTGATATTGATTTTAGACACAGAACAGGGTCGCGTTTGGTAAGCCTTTAGCAGCACAGGGAACCATTCAACAGGATGTGGCAAAGTCCAGGATAGAGATAGAACAGACTCGTTTATTGGTGCTTAAAGCTGCTCACATGATGGATAACTATGGCAACAAGGTAAACAAAGTTTTCATTAATACTATATCTCATAAAAAAGTGTACATCATGAATTAACTAACATGTACTTTCTTTTCTTGTGTTTAAAAGGTGGCAGCTCCAGAAATATCCATGATCAAAGTAGCAGGTCCAAATATGGCACAGCGGGTCATTGATCGTGCAATTCAGGTCAGTACTTTCAATAGTAGAGGGCTTAAATCTACATGTATACACCACAATTGCACCAGTATAAATTGAATATGGTATTCCTAAATCCTTAAATCTATATACCTGTTAATATCATCCAATACCTTGATAGTATTAATTTTTAATTTTTTTTTACCACTCAATACTCAAGAGTTATCTTGTGTTAGAAAATCAGGATTCCTTTTACCGTTCAAAAGAAAATTATTCCAGAGTCCAGTGTTTAAATAAGTCCATAGAATTGTAAATATCGGTAACTTTATACCCCTACTAACAAAGTTTGAAGGGGAGGGGGGGTTTAGATACATACCATGTCTGACCCTTTTTTAGTAAAGTTGAGTCCTTCTTAGACATATTTATTTTATTTTTTTTTTTCATATAGGCCTATTATTCATAATTATAACTTTACCTCTATGTAATTTTGAAGAGGAAGAATACATGGTGTATAAAGTGAATTGTTTGGAGAAGGGTATTTGGGTCACCCATGAACAAAGCACATCCAAATAAATTAAAACATAATGGGATAATCTTATACAGATCGAATAAGCTAAATGGAAAAATATAATTCTCATCTAAGTACTGTTACATCTCAATTTTGGAAATTGACAACAAAAAACTATCTCTGTCATGACACCTGGAGAATGCCTAATACTTATATCCAATTATCAATTGACAATATCTTTTAAATACTTGAACAAACAACTGGTTCCTTTCTAGGCCCATGGAGGAGCAGGGTTGAGTGATGATTTTCTTCTTGCCGGAATGTTTTCCTGGGCTCGAGTTCTGCGGCTAGCAGATGGCCCAGACGAAGTTCATCTGAGAAGCGTTGCTCGTCAGGAGTACAAAAAGCATAATTTAGCAAAACTTTGAAAGGTGCAAATTTATGTTTTCAGGAGACATCCAGCAGTTTTTATTACTGTAAACATATTCAGTTTAAGAAAACAGACAATTATAATATGTTTACAGTATCTTATTTACATGTAAAGTGTATTTCAACCATGATAGCAGTGGAGTAGATTTATTAATTAGTAAAAGTTTCCAACAAAGGTTTTTTTTTCTCGATTTAAGAAGCATAAATAACTATGTTTGTACATGTATTTAAGTTATTTTTTTTCAAGTATTGCCTGGTATTTCAAGAGATACTCGAGTTAGAAAGTACAATTGAAAAATACTATCAAACCATGTGAAATCACAAAAACTTAAAATATTCACGAGTCCAAAAAAAATATATTTGATTCATTGGCTATCTTATTTATAAAACTATGAATAAGTTATGTAAAAGAATGAAGGCTTCTTCTTGATTTATTACCGGTTTATGTACTAGTATATAATCATACATGCATGCTATTAGACATGCTTTTTTGTTTTAATCAATTAATTAGAAATTTAATAATTTTGTTCCGCATCTATGACTTTCCTTTCTGTTTTCAGGTCCATGGCGGCGGCGGTGTATCCTCCGACTTCTGTTTAGCTCATTTGTTCGCTGGAGCGAGAGTGTTGCGCTTGGCCGACGGACCGGATGAAGTTCATCTTAGGCAAGTTGCCAAGTTTGAGTACAGAAAGGCCAGATTATAATGAATACAAACTCAAACTGTTGAACAATGATGTGTCTGTGATGATTATAAATTGTGATTTATATGGATGGTTATATCATGCAATGAACTCTGAAATTAACCATGTACAAGTATGAAGACATTTTATATGTATTGATTGTTGCCTTATATTGTTTTATGTATTGATTATTGGCTTATATTGTTTTAAAAACAATAAAATTTTGTATCCCGATAAGATGACTCGTTTGGAAGTTAAGGTGGTCTTCTTTAGTTTTCATTGTGCATACTGGTACTTTTGTGCATTCCTGTAAAATTCTGTGTATTTACACCTCTTAAGAAATTTGATACCATTTATGGAAATGAATACGATAAGCAAAATACTTACAATTTTTTTTGGTCCGATTTTTTTTACCATTCTTAAGGGGATTGTTGCCATTATGAGAATTGACATGCAATAAGAAACAAGTGTACGCCTTGGAAATTTTACTAACAGAAATTATCTATCGTTGGGTTTTTTCTTACCGTAATTTTTAATGAATCCATTATACCAATCGATGTTTGTAATACTCCAATAGCAAAATTTTGTGTATTTTGATATTATGAGATGATCCCTTTTGTGTTTCTTACATATGAGGTAGAAAATAATAAAGCTAATTAACAAGAGGCCCATGGGCCACATTGCTCACCTGAGGAACAATAGGTATGATGAAATCAGCTTAATGGAGTCATAATACAAACTATCTGGACAATGTAGTATAACACATGTAGATCCTGTATAAATGAAAATCCATTTTCCCCCCTGGATATTCTTATTTTAATTATCATTAGTCCCTTTTCTAACAGGATGATTTTATAGTCATAACACATGTTGAGCATTGCAGTTCTCAAAAAGATCCTAAACAATTGTTTATGTATGGGATATAAACCTACATCAAACTCTGAACCCCTTGTGAGGCCCAAGAATCATCAAGGGGCCAAAGTCTAAACAATTTTAAAAGAATCACCTGGCTGATTAGTTTCTGAGAAGAAGATTTTTAAAGATTTACTTTTAATATTCCTATGTAGAAATTCAACCCCCCATTGTGGCCCCACCCTACACTCGGGGGGCATTTTTTTCACAACTTTGAATCTACACTACCAGAGGATGATTCCACAAAAGTTTCAGCTTCCCATACTAATTAGTTTCTGAGAAGAAGATTTTTAAAGATTTACTCAATATATTCCTATGTAAAAATTCGACCTACCATTGTGGCCCCATCCTACCCCCGGGGGTCATGATTTTCACAACTTTAAATCTACACTACCTGAGGATGATTCCACACAAGTTTCAGCTTTCCTGGCAAAATGGTTCTTGAGAAGATTTTTTTAAGATTTACTCTATATATTCCTATGTAAAAGTTTGACCACCCATTGTGGCCTCATCCTACCCCCAGGGGTCATGATTTTCACAACTTTAAATCTACACTACCTGAGGATGATTCCACACAAGTTTCAGCTTTCCTGGCTGATTAGTTTCTGAGAAGAAGATTTTTTAAAGACTTACTCTATATATTCCTATGTAAAAGTTTGACCACCCATTGTGGCCTCATCCTTCCCCCAGGGGTCATGATTTTCACAACTTTGAATCTACACTACCTGAGGATGCTTCCACACAAGTTTCAGCTTTCCTGGCTGATTAGTTTCTGAGAAAAAGATTTTTTAAGATTTACTCTATATATTCCTATTTAAAAATTCGACCCCCCATTGTGGCCCCATCCTACTCCCGGGGGTCATGATTTTCACAACTTTCAATCTACACTACCACAGGATGCTTCCACACAAGTTTCAGCTTTCCTGGCTGATTTGTCTCTGAGAAGAAGATTTTTAAAGATTAACTCTATATATTTCTATGTAAAAATTCAACCCCCCATTGTGGCCCCACCCTACCTCCGGGGGTCATGATTTTCACAACTTTGAATCTACACTACCTGAGGATGCTTCCACACAAGTTTCAGCTTTCTTGGCCAAATGGTTCTTGAGAAGATTTTTAAAAATTTATCAAAAATTTTCAATAATTCCTAATTAACTCCCCTTGAGAAAGGGTGTGGTCCTTAACTTTCACAACTTTCAATCTCCTTAGCCTAAGGGTGCTTTGTGCCAAGTTTGGTTGAAATTGGCCCAGTAGTTCTTGAGAAGATGTCGAAAATGTTAAAAGTTTACGGACAGACAGACAGACGGATGACAGACAAAATGAGATCAGAAAAGCTCACTTGAGCTTTCAGCTCAGGTGAGCTAAAAACTACAATTAGAGAAAAATGTATGTGGTAGTATTTTTATAATCTGCTTTAAGTGCAGAAAATTGAATTTTCCTGAATATCCCTATTGTAACTGTAACTGTACTTTGAGATGGTTCCTAAAATGAACCATTTTTATTCACATAAGCAAACTTGTCAAAGGGTTAGAGATCTATAAGATTTTATTTCTCTCATGCATTGTATATCAATAACAATTACAATATACATTGTACAAGTAACATTAACAAGATCAATACATTAACAACCATTTATAGAAACAGCAGCTGAAATAAGCCACACCTGAAAAAGAAAAAAAATAGCTTAGCTTGAAATGTATACCAGTATACAGAACATGCATTTTATTGAAGTAGCAGTGACAATGATTACAGATCAGATAAATATATTAAAATCATCACTAGATCTATGGTAGAAGGGCACAGACATGTATTTCAAGGTTTTAAATTGTTCAAATATTTAAGGAATAAGGAATCATTCTTTGAGTATTATGAGGTGATAATTTTGGTCGGGGCGTGATCAAATCTATCATAAAGCCCTTCGGGCTTTATTGGATTTGACCGAAATTATCACCTCATAATATTCAAAGAATGATTCCTTATTACTTATATTTATATCATTTAAAGCCATCCTACGATTAAATCTTTAAATATAGATAAGCAAACCCCACTGGCGCCTCAATTTGGCGTTATTTGAAGTTATGGATTATATAGTACAAAATCGATACGTAGTGTTATCACAGGCAAAGACACTGGAAAATGTAAATATTACCGGGTAGATTCACTCAATGAAAACAATGAATGATAGAATTAAACAAACTTTGTTTTTAAATTCTTGGATGTTCTATCACAATTCCTTACAGAGGACTATTAAAGTATTAAATGTGGCCATTAATTTTATAAAAGTTAAGTGATATCATAATGCATGTACATGGACATGTATAAGTAAAAAAAAAAGTGGGTTTACTTCTATATCACTCTATGCTGTTCTAATAAATCTGTCAAATACTTGGATTAGAAAATTCATTTGATAAGAAAAAAATAAGTGAGAATGGCAAAAAACAAGAGGCCCAGGGGCCACATTGCTCACCTGAGCAACAATAGCCTTATATCTGATCAAATTAGCATTACAGTATCAAAATCAAAATATCTTGACAACTAAGTACAGTAGATCTTGCTAAAAAAAAAAAATTTAAAACATCTGCCGATTTTTATCCACATATTTTTATGGTAAATACATAGCCCCTTTTGTTGTTGTACCTGTAAGAAGATTTTTCTCTATTCCTATATAACCCCCCCCCCCCCCCCCCCCCACTTTGCGGCCCCACTTTTCTCTAGGGAATCATGGTTTGATCAAACTTTAATCTGCACAACCCGTGCTTTCACACCAGTTACTACTTTTTGGATTGAAAACTTTCCCAGAATATTTTTAAAGATTTTCTCTATATATTCCTATGTAAAAATTCATCCCCCCATGGTGGCCCCATCCTAACCCCCGGGGACCATTATTTAAACAAACTTGAATCTACACTATCTGAGGATGCTTCTGCTCAAATTGGAGCTTTTCCGGCCTAATAGTTTTTGAGAAGAAGATTTTTAAAGATTTTCTCTATATATTCCTATGTAAAAATTCACCCTCCATTGTGGCCCCACCCTACCCCCAGCCGGGGACCATGATTTTAATCAAACTTGAATCTACACTATCTGAGGATGCTTACACTCCAATTTGAGCTTTTCTGGTCTAATAGTTTTTGAGAAGAAGATTTCTAAAGATTTTCTCTATATATTCCTATGTAAAAATTCATCCCCCAATTGTGGCCCCACCCTACCCCCGGGGACCATGATTTAAATCAAACTTGAATCTACACTATCTGAGGATGCCTGTGCTAAAATTGGAGCATTTCTGGCCCAATAGTTTTTGAGAAGAAGATTTTTAAAGATTTTCTCTATATATTCCTATGTAAAATTTCATCCCCAATTGTGGCCCCACCCTATCCCCGGGGACCATGATTTGAACAAACTTGAATCTACACTACCTGAGGATGCTTCCATACAAGTTACAGAATTTCTGGCCTAATAGTTTTTGAGAAGAAGATTTTAAAGATTTTCTCTATATATTCCTTTGTAAAAATTCATCCCCCATTGTGGCCCCACCCTACCCCCGTGGACCATATGATTTAAATAAACTTGAATCTACACTACCTGAGGATGCTTCCACTCCAATTTGAGCTTTTCTGGCCCAATAGTTTTTGAGAAGAAGATTTTTAAAGATTTTCTCTATACATGTATATTCCTATGTAAAAATTCATCCCCCATGGTGGCCCCACCCTACCCCTGGGGACCATGATTTAAATAAACTTGAATCTACACTATCTGAGGATCCCTCGCTCAAATTGGAGCATTTCTGGCCTAATAGTTTTTGAGAAGAAGATTTTTAAAGATTTTTTTCCCTATATATAATGTAAAAATTCATCCCCCCATTGTGGCCCCACCCTACCCCGGGGACCATGATTTAAACAAACTTGAATCTACACTATCTGAGGATGCTTCCACTCCAATTTGAGCTTTTCTGGCCTAATAGTTTTTGAGAAGAAGATTTTTTAAAGATTTTTTCTCTATATTCCTTTGTAAAAATTCACCCCCCTCCATGGTGGCCCCACCCTATCCCCGAGGACCATGATTTAAACAAACTTGAATCTACACTATCTGAGGATGCTTCCACTCAAATTTGAGCTTTTCTGGTCTAATAGTTTTTGAGAAGAAGATTTTTAAAGATTTTCTCTATATATTCCTTTGTAAAAATTCATCCCCCCATTGTGGCCCCACCCTACCCCCGGGGACCATGATTTGAACAAACCTGAATCTACACTACCTGAGAATGCTTCCATACAAGTTACAGAATTTCTGGCCAAATATTTTTTGAGAAGAAGATTTTTGAAAAATACCTACAAATTTTAAATAATTCTAAATTATCTCCCCTTTAAAGAGGGTGTGGCCCTTCATTTGAACAAACTTGAATCCCCTTTACCCAGTGATGCTTTGTGCCAAGTTTGGTTGAAATCTGCCCAGTGGTTCTGGAGAAGAAGATGAAAATGTGAAAAGTTTACAACGACGACAGACAACGGACAAATTTTGATCAGAAAAGCTCACTTGAGCTTTCAGCTCAGGTGAGCTAAAAACCCAAAACAAAATAAATGTACTGGCTTGCAATTAAAGTTAAAATATGGGTTATTCCCCTTTTGCAAATATAAAATAGGACCAATACATTTTTTGGCCTTACCTGTCCTTTCTGAAATCCTTGTGAAGGATTCTCCACACATACAATCTCTGCTCCAATCAGCTGATCCGGCTTGCCACGTTTGTGACACCCTTTACATGTGATAAATTGGACACAGCATCCCTCCTTCTCACTCCATATACTGTTCATCGTAAGACCTGTCAAACAGATTTTCCTGTTTGTTATTTACATTCCAGAACCTTCAATACACAAACAGCCAGCCCATTGGCTTTACTGGCTAACAAAAGTTAGCATGAATTTCTTTACAAAATTAGACGAGTGCTTGTACATTAAAAATTTTCAATCCATGTGAATTATTAATTGCAGTTCACACCGCCATGTTCTGTGAAAAATGTTGTTAACTGTAATTTTTAAATTGCATTGAATAAAATGTTCAAAGGGACAAATCGCGTTTATTGTATTAAAAATGCAACTGGTGATTCTATAATAAAACACATATTAAAAACTACCTGTCTTTTTAAAAAAAGATATTGTGGTCTTACCCCCATTCTCTGCAGTGTATGGCTGGAAACTTATTTTTTCTCCTTTGTCGGACACAAAGATGACTGCTTTGTTCCTAAAGACCTCAATCGTCTCCAGAAACTTTGGGACTCTCTTCCTTTTTTCATGCTCTGCAAAAAGTGACAGTTTTTAAACAACAATTTGCAAAAGATATTCAATATACTTAACAAAGGGGCTCAAATAATACTATTATACTATATATTAATAAAGAAAAACAAATGAAAATGTTTCAGTAAACATACCCCCTAGTGGATGAATGAGACTGTGGCCACACTTTGTACAGGTAAGTTGTGCTTGTTTTTGAGTCTTGATAAAAGAAGAAACACATAAAACAAATTATGAGTGTCAATTGCAATCAAAATCATTTTAATTTATTTGCGATATTCTTTCCTGGATTTGTGGGATAATTGCATTCCAAGTATTAATACATGTACAAATGAGACTTAAATTTCATATCTGGTTGAGGATAATAATTCCATGGTAATGCATGGAATACTGTATTTACTTGTCTATAACAATTCGAACTACGCTTGCTGTAGTTCAGTATATGCAGTACACTGCACTTGCTTACATAAAACTGTTTAAATCATTCACAAAAATTAGGCTTTAAAATTTTTTTTAAACCTCCCAAGATGGCTACCTGATTTTCCTTGCTTTCCTCTTCCTCGTCCACAAACTCGACCCCTTTCTTACGTTTGGACAACCTCAGATTAGATTTTGAGGCTGATGTCCTCTTCACTCCTCGAGGACCCCTTCTAGTCCTCAATTTACAGTCCTCTTCTTTTCCCATTGCTTCCTCTTCTGCCTCAGCCAATTTACTGACATGACTAGAATTTTTAAATTCTCTCTCACTATCGTCACTATGCACTGCTTCATTAGACTTGTCCATGTTTTTCTCCATCTTTCTAAACAGTGGTTTCCTACTTGTACTTTTGGGTGTGGGGTCCAGTTTCACCACGTCCTCTTCCTGGGAGTTTCCTCCAAATAGCACAGGAGTAACTGGCTCAGCTGGTTTGGTCTCACTTTTGAGAACTGGTTCAGGGTTCCTGGGATCATTTATGCTACAGAATTTGAAAAACCGGTTTGGTTTCTCAGCCGAATTCTTCTCATTTTGAACTGCTGTAACATCTTGTTGACAAGATTGTGTAACTGGCTCACTCAGACCTGATATTTTCTTGTTCTCACCGTCCCCTGTTGGCAACTTAGAATTTTCAGTAAGATCTATAACACACTCAACATTAGTTGTTGAGCTGGATACATCTGGCTGCAGCTTCTGAGGTCCTGTAGAGAGAGTTTTTGATGGTGCTGTCACTGATGCTGCTGCACTTGTGTGTAGTAAACTCTTCATAGGGGTTTGACCAAAAAGAGTCTGTTGTTGAATTTGACATACAGCTTTTCCATCACCTTGACCTACCAATGTACTGCATGTTTGACCTGTGACCTTTCCACTCACTTGACATCCAGCCTTGTTTGGAGTCTGCTGACCCTTACTTATGTTGGGCTGAGGTACAACAACTTTACCACTTGACTGGACTGTTGGTTTTGGAGGGGGCTCAATCAGATACATCTGTTGCTGGGGGGTCCCTTGTCCAATGATGATGTAATAAGGCTTGTCTTTAGGAGCACAAGATGAATTAATGACCTTCATTATCTGTGACATGTGGTCCAGTGGCTGTGTATTAGGAAGACTCATCTGGTTATTCTGGGTCACCTGTGGTTGAACTACTTGTCTGTTTTGAACCAGGTCCTGGTAATTCTGGTTTTTATGCACTTCAGTGGGGGACATCAGCACACATTTATCTGATCTCTGTGGGCTTGGTTCAGGGGATCCTAAGAGAGTGTTAGGTGACTTCACGATAGACTTCATTGGAGTGTCGGATAAGAACCCCTTCCCTATGGGTGTCTCTGACCCTCCTCCAAATGGGGTGGAGGTGATGGGTGAGGTCATCTGTGATCCCAGGTGTTGACCAGGAGTGACAGGGGTCCCAGGGATGAAGGAGGTGTCAGGGCTACAGGAAAGGTAGAATTAAAATATTAAAAAAGAAATGATAATTTTTGTATCTTTATTAAAAAGTTTTTTCCTTTAATTTTTTTTTTACTAGAGAATCTTATTTATTTTCTGGGTTTTTTTCTTCTAAAGTTGTTTTAATTCTTTAATGGAAGCTAAATAAATACTTAAATTTGGAAGTTGAGAAATCATTTATTGTACATGTACCAAATTTTTTTTTAAAATTCAATGTAGTTTATAAAACTGACGTTGTTTATTGGTGACAGAAAGTTCCATCATGGCATCACGTTTATAGCTTCCAAGTTTTGTAGTCTTACAGAGCAAACTTCTACTCATCAATTCAAACATTACAGAGTAGTACAATAGATTTCATACTTGACAACAGGCATGTCGTCTTGTCGGTCCTTGGTGAACTTATCTATGGAAGTGATGGCAGAATCGAAGGTCTGGAACGTCTGAACTTTTCTCCTCACCCACTTTGACAAACCTACAGATGATTGAAATTAAATGTACTACTATTAAAGTATTACGGCTTTGCAAAAATTTTAATCATATTCTAACTTTTAACAAAACTGTTTTGTGTTCAGTACAAAGAGAAATTACCATTTTTAGACTTTTATGTTACCTTGAACTTTATTCTGATTCCTGACAAATCTGTTGTCCACAAGGATGATGGCTCCCCAGTCTTTTCTACAAAAGTAACATTTTTCTTTTAGAGTTTTAATTCATTAATTTAAAAGCACTAAATTGTTCTTGTTCTTTTCATCAATGATATTAAGATATTTCATACATGTACCGGTATGTATGAGTATATACACACAAATTTTTCTACTACCTTTGTTATTTTCAAAAAGCAACATAAGACAGATTTTATTTGAAACCATAATTCACAATTACCTGATATCTAACAAGCAACATAACAAGCCAGGTAATTGGTTGAATTTACCAATCTACCCTAGCCCTCACCTGTGTCTGATGCAGCAATTGGTCAATTTTATCAGTCAATCTGAGCACTCACCTGTGTCGGATGCAGCGCCCCAGGGCCTGGTTTAGTGCCCGGAAAGCCTGGATATCGTACCACTCAGATCCTGACAAGAGTCCGCGGGATAACCGGTACATGTTGTTGTACTCTTGCTTATACTTCACCTTGACAACAAAAATAAATCAAGTTAACACATTCCTCTCTTGTTTAAAGCATATAACCTAACAAGATAAATACTACTGTATGCATTAATTTAATAAATTTATAGAACAAAGACCATACCTGAACATCTTTTGAGTTGGGATAGGGTATTCCAACCTGAAGAAAAGAAGTGTACAATGTACACATACTTCTTTTAGACAAAATAATTATCTTAATTAATCAAATTTTAATCAAGCAAAAAAGTGCTTTCCTTAGATGTTTCTGCAATGCATGAAATTTTGTGCTGTAACTTAACTGCAAATTTTACAGCATAATACATGTGGTAAATTTAGGTTTCACTGAGACCATTATATCTTACAGTGATGACGGCCCTGGCGTAGTTGTCTGCGAAGTCCATCCCCTCACTGACCTTACCCCGGAACACGGCCACAAACAAGGCTCCTGTCTTCTTACCCTCTGCTGAAAAACATTCAAACACTGAACATTCACATATTGTTAATCATAAAATCATTGAGTCATAAATCAATATAAATTAAAACAACTTATTAAGTTAGGCTAGATAAAGTAAGATGGATGGTACAGCAAATTTTAAATGACAAAATAATGGTAAGATTTTCAAATTACAAAATCTCATGAGTACTGTAAACGTGCTTATTATGCGTGAGGGAAATTTACACTATATATATACACTGTAGGTGTACATAACCACCAGCGTAAATAACCATTTTTACAGTAAGCCAACCGATGCAGACTTACACTGATCTTGTAACATGTTGACTGAGTCATAGAACTGCCTCATGATGTCCTCAAAGTCCACTCTCTCCGAGGAGCGAGGTTCCACCATCACCTCCTTGTGTTCTTTGATCCTCTCCCATAAACCTGTGATCTGTAAGAAAAATATTGTAAATGTGAAAGAGCAAAAGCAAGTAATCATCAATTTTTTAATTTCTGTATTTTCCGTTACAACTGACCAAATTTCATTTAAATAGCAATTATTGCAGCAAGACTTTAAAATTTTGGCAAATAAGTTTTTATTTTACCGTACATAAAATTAGTTCCAAAAGACTTAAAATGTTCTGAAAGCAGAATTCTCTTTGTTTACTATAATCCTTATGACGAGAGTTGATTGAGCATACTGACCTCCCAGCGATTTCTCAGTTTACTCAGGGTACTGTAGGAAGGGACAAAGCATAGCACTCCATGGGGAACATGCTGAAATGTTCACACAAAGTTTGTTAAATATTCCAGCAGCAACTCTGAGGTAAATTCAATTTGACTGATGAACATATTCAAATAAAATAATGCAAACCAAATTTATATTCCCACAATTTTATTCTGTAATTTAATTACCAGTGATAGACTAATTTGCAGTTTCACGACCTAGTCTTTTAATCAATATAAGAGACTCTGAAAAGTTTATTTGCAAAATATTTATGCCAGGATTCCCACAAACATTGTGAAATTTTCCCACTGGGGAATGAGATTGAGTTAACAATAATGAATTAAGAGAAATGTTGCATCACCTGGCACACCCTTAGGACCAGATCCCCCAACTCGTCCTGGAACTGTAGGGTCTCCACTGATCGATACACAGCCTCCAGAGTCCCTCCCCTGGGCCCCTGACCCACCGCCCCCACCCACACCTGCTTGTCCTCAATCACATGGTTGGCCTCCAGTTTGATGGGGAAGGGCACACCCAGCTCCGACTCGAATGAGTTGATGGGTGACAGGGTACCACTGGTCAGGACCACACTTCTACAGACCGACAGGTCAGAGAAAGCCTGGAAAAACAAGCACACAGTCAAAATGGAATCAAGATTGAATTTAATACCTGAAGATTCTGAATTTGTAATATATCAGTTGGATTTGAACTGTTTACACTACAACGCTACCATTAAATGTTTCAAATTTAGTCTTGAATTTAGATAAATGAGATATATTTACAATATCAATATTTTAAGATGTTTTTCTTGAAAGAATTATTGTTCATATTTGTGGAAAAATGATAGTCTTACCACTCCTGGGTTCATGCACCAAAAGTTCAAGGTCAGCTGAGTAGTCGGGATCATAGACTGACCTATCAAAAGCATGGACAACTCTTCAGAACATGTGGGATTCAAAACTGACATTAATGAATTTAAATTTTAAACAGTATGAGCCTAAGTAGATATGACTTATTGAAAATACCTCCCCTCCTCCTTTTAGAATTCAACCACGTATCATCCTACAAATGTAATTATTTATAAATGTTGAATCATCTACCTAATGAAAATATACAAAGTTGAAAACACTGGCAAATACTAATTATTTAATATTCATGAGTATCAATTTTCGTGGATTCAATGAAAATCACAGTTTCAAGGATACATAAATTTGTGGCCAATGACCCTATCAATACAAAATGTTAGTAGAAATTGCACTTCAATGAACATTTAATTTCGTGGATCAACTTAACAACGAAATCCACAAAAATTGGTATTCAAAGAATATTGATGAAACCACAGTAGTAAATGACTTTAATTAGTCCACTAACCACTGTTAACTGAATAAAGAAATAGAAAACTAGATATTTCTTACAGTGTTTGGATTTCTGGTGTAAACGGTTGCCTTGACGATGGCCATTCTATAATCTGTGACATACTTCAGATCGTCTTTGTACAGATAAGTCAACACCTTAATGATGTGTTCCAGTGTCTGCAAGGTGGCGCTGCTGATCTTCACAATGCGACCCGACATATCTTTGACAATGGTTTCTTTATCCAGGGCCTCCTCAAACACCGCCTTCAAGTGTTGCTGCAGAAAACAAAGGCTGGTTATGATATTTTAAAAGGTGGTACTTGCATTTGTTTGACTGCATTTGGACAAGAAGTTGAAAATATAAGATTTATATATCCCTTAGTAGAATACATCCTTGAAATACATAGATACTTTACAGTTCATACTTTAAGTGCATATAGGCCAGAATGATGACAATTAAAATTATGTGCAACAAAGAAGCCTGAAAAAACTTTCTATGCATAAGACAAAAGTGTCTGATTACAGTTAGCATGTCCTTGAGTGAGTATAGTTAGCATTACACGAGTACAAGTCCAGCCATCACTAAATTTCTTCATCTCAATTCTCAGCCTCTAATCTGAGGTTTTATCCTCAAATAATGCACTTTTCTTCTCAGGATTTGATTTGAGTCAATTCTGTATGCTTTGGATGGCGGTGCCAGGTAGCACACCAATACCTGCATGTCCTGGAAGTGTTTGGGGCCTGCCCCGATCTTCTCCAGCCTGACCACAATGTCGTAGCTGGTCCAGCACTTGTACTCGTGGTCAAAGTCCATGTTCTGTAGGTTGTCCTGGTTATCTCTGATCAAACCTAGGAGTCCTGCACACTAAACAGGGTTCCAATAATATATCATTCACACTGTATATACTCTGTATATACTTAGGCAGTTGTACAATATATGGATGAAAGAATATGATCTTCGTACCTCAGTGAAGTTATTTTAAAAATAAAAGATAGAAGTATAGAATAAACTTGAGGAACAGCCTTTTTTTTAAAGTTACTTGTACATATATTAGTACTTGGTTCTTATAATCTTAATGGCTAACTATCTATCACTCACCAACTGCCTGACTCTTAGATGTTCTGCTGTTAGGATCTCATACTTAACTGTAAACAATTTAAAAAAATTAAATTCAAAATTTCTTACTTCCTGCTACTAAACAAAGAAAAATATACAGTAAAACATGGTTATAGCGAACACGCTTATAATGAATTGACGCTTACAGCGAAGTGATTTTTATTCCCAGTGACTTTATTACATGTTGTAAACTTGATGGATATAACGAATTACGCTTATAACGAAGTAAAATCGCCCATCCCTGGCGCTTTGTTATAACTGTGTTTTACTGTATATATTTACTGTTAAAGGTTAGAAATGATACTGCATGAAACATAGACAGATATAAAATGGCTCCAAGAAAACGGAAATCACTGACTCATCTCGTCCAGTTCATTCACAGCTTTTTCTAGGGCGTCGTCTCCAATTTTCTCGCCGGCTGAGTCTCGAGATGTGTCCTCCATGTTGTGAGCTTCGTCTAGGATCACCACCTGGTCTTTGAGACTAATCTCCATCTGGAAAAAAAAAAGTAATGGAACATACATGAACAATCACAAATAACTTAATTGAGATGTTTTTTGGAAGCTTTTTGGAAAGCTCTGTAAAAAATATTTCAGGTATTGATGGATGAAATACACAGTTCATATTTTGGCTATTCTTGAAGTGTGAGCGAATAATATCAAAGCAAGGACTGTGCACTATGATCTTACCGATTTCCTGATGACTGGATCTATGAGGTAGTTGTATGGACAAAACACAATGTCTGCTCCACCTCTCAATCCCCTGGTGGCAAAGTATGGACAAACCTGCATGTGAATAACAGTTCACAATAAATCACTGAGACCTGTAAACCTTTTATTAAAATGACAATATTAGTCAACATTCCAATATTTCATTGACAATATTACTGTAATGTCTTCATCATTTTGACTTGAGTTTGAAAGTACCTGGTACATGTAATACAATGACTGTCATTCACACCAACAAGTAACTAAATAGATAAAATACAAGTCACAATAAATGAAATTGACCAGTAACCCAGGTAATGCTTAACACTGATCATTGATACAGTACTTATTCAAGCATAAATTGCCCCTAGAATGTAAATGTACCGGTATTTATAATTTGACCACTGACCAAGTCTTCAGTCAGTCAGTCAGTCAGTCAGTTTTCATCACCCAACCTGCCAGCTCCAGCCCCAACCACCAATCCCTGTAGCTACCTTGATGGTCTTGGAGAGTCCAACGAAATCCTCAATGTCCCAGGCCTCGGTCAGTCCATGCTTCTTCACATAGTCCTGTGTGGCAGGCATCCTCTTCAGGCGATCATTGAACTTGCAGCCTGGCCCCTGAAAACATAGTACAAAATCTACATGAAAGGAATAATCATACTGAGGCTAAATCTGATTTAGGGCAAAATTAACTTTTGTCTATGCCATTTAGAAATCTACTGTGTGTAGATTGCGATGTTCATTGAGATAGAGTAATTCATATAGATGTTCTACAATATGCGATATCTACATCCCTGTACACATCTGTGATATCTACATCCCTATACACATCTGTGATATCTACATCCCTGTACACATCTGTGATATCTACATCCCTGTAAACATCTGTGATATCTACATACCTGTACACATGTGATATTTACATCCCTTTATATACACATCTGTGATATCTACATTCATATATATACACATTTGTGATATCTACATTATAGTACACACGTGATATCTACATTCCTGTACACATATGATATCTACATCCCTGTACACATCTGTGATATCTACATCCTTGTACAACATGATACTGTTAAAGTGTTGCATTAGGTTGCATATTCTTTAATCATATTTGGTGAAAAACAGCTTCCTCAAATGAAATACATTGCTATAAAATGTCATGCTCATATAAAACTAAATATATAAACTCTGAAAAGTGCAAAAATCCAATCTATGCAAATCTGTTGGGAAATTACTTTTCATCAAATACTAAACACACTAAATGCATGTAAATATAAAATGTGTGCAGTATTTACTTCCTTGTTCATGCCACACATACATCCCTGTACATGTGATACCTCCATCCCTGTACATGTGACACCTACTTCCCTGTACATGTGATACCTACATCCCTGTACATGTGATAACTACATCCCTGTACATGTGATAACTACATCCCTATACATGTGACACCTACATCTCTGTACATGTGATACCTACATCCCTGTACATGTGATACCTACATCCCTGTACACATTGATACCTACATCCCTGTACATGTGACACCTACATCTCTGTACATGTGATACCTACATCCCTGTACATGTGATACTTACATCTCTGTACATGTTATACCTACATCCTTGTACATGTGATACCTACATCCCTGTACATGCGACACCTGCATCCCTGTACATGTGATACCTACATCCCTGTACATGTTATACCTACATCCCTGTACATGTGATACCTACATCCCTGTACATGTTATACCTACATCCCTGTACATGTGATACCTACATCTCTGTACATGTTATACCTACATCCCTGTACATGTGACACCTACATCCCTGTACATGTTATACCTACATCCCTGTACATCTCATACCTACATCCTTGTACACATTGATAAACTTACATCCAGTAACTCCTTACATCCTTCATTCTTGCCCTTCATCTGACTGACAGCAGGATGGATACAGGTATGTTCTCTGGCGGCTAAAATCGTCATTCTGTCAAGTCAAATATACATCATATATATTACAAAACATGGCACTGTATCTAGTCCTTAAACATAAAAATATTGGGAGGAAAGGCCTTCAAATAAAGTAAAAAAAGTTTCACATGTACATTATCGATTCAACTGTTGTGCAAGAAAATTAAGCACATTGAAATATATTTCAATTTAAAAAAGAAAATTCAAAACACTATAAACAATATAAATACAGTCTATAGGAGTTGTGTCCCTTTCCCCAGCAGAGCTTACTTGACTTCCCTATAGGCGGTTTTCTTCAGCTCACGGATGATCTGGGCAATCTGCTTATGTGTTCTTGTTCCAAAGTAAATCTTGGGGACCCTGAAAATTATCAACAAATCAAATAATTACTTAGTAGCACATGGTTACAATGTTCAATTTCACGCTCATAGAAAAATATAACAACATATGACAGACAGACAAGCCAAGGGTCAATTCATTTACTGGTTACCATTCATGAAATATAAAGACTTGGCTATTTACCTCATATGCCAAGTTAAGAGAGAGGGATACACAAATTTCCTCACATTTATCATCATCAGCTTACGTTGTAGTGTATACCGAGTACATACATTACCCTCACCGATTTTATACAAATCAGATAAAAATCAAAATATCAGACAGGTTACTGATTTTTTGTTTTGGTTTACTTTTTCAAGTACTGTATATAAAGTTTAATACGGTATGTACTACCCCTACATCTACTATTTACATTTATCTATGAATGAGGGGGGATGGGGCAGACTGTGCTTGCTGTCCAAGCCTATTGAAAGAGGAATGCCAAACCTACATTTAATTGATTTTTGAGGAAGAATGAGACATCTCCATCTTGCAGATTCTTTCAAACATGATGAAAAACACTATTTGCTTAAAATATATAGAATTTATCTTTTATAATCTCACAATCTAACAGTGCACTAAGTTGGTTGAAGAATGAATTGGTGATATACAAGTCACAAATTCAAGACCAACTGTTTACCCTTCAAAACATTTCGCAAGGCATTATAGAGTAAAATATCTAAAATAAAACAAAAATTAGAAGCTTATGATGTACTTTCTTTCAGATCAATATCTCAAAGTATCCAATTTAACCTTGAAGAATCCCTTTTATATGATTTCATCACTGAAAGACTAACAAAATTTTGCAATGATTTCAAAAGATTTTTTTTTTACCATATATTAAAATGGAAAATTTCTCAAGTTGTAAAATAGAAGACTAATCCAAAAGAGATAATTTAACGGAACCTATACACAATTCTAAATCAAAATTTTATATTAATTTTTATGTGTAAAATGGTTTACTTGTGTATTTTGAATAATTCATCAAAATCTGAATGTTAGAAGTCAAGTTACAAGTGATATACAGGGGTAAGAAATCATTATGCAAACAAAGCTCGAGTTTACAAATCATGTGAAGTAAGGAAATTATCATTTCTTTGACAAAATAACTTGTGGCAAAAAGTTAAATTTATTTAATGTGTTCATTAATAGTTTTATCAACAAAAAAAAAGCAACATTAGATTAAAGATATACCAACACAACACATGTAAACAATAACAGGACTTGAGCTTTGTTTACAAAACAACGAATTCTACACTTTGTAACTAGATATTTGACTTTCAAATTTTCACAAAGCCATATTAACCATTCTAGACATTAAAAATGAAAAAATAAAACTTGAAAAATTTGAGCTCAAAACGTGTTAAGTTCCTTTAAAGCTACCTTAAATAAAATTTTATTTCAGCATTCTTATTTGTATTATTTTATTTTCAAAACAAATAATCATTAATTTTTTTTTTTTATAAAAGCCAAAAAAAAAAAAAATTATACACATTCTATATTATGAGAATAAACATATAAATAAAACCTTAAATACACGTATGTTGATTTTATAACACACCATCTGTTTGGATATGCAGTCTGATTCGCTATTTTTAATGACCCTGTTATTTCATGATGGGGGCTACATCTCTTTAATTGCCTTCTTTTAATTTTGTTGAGTGGGGCAAACAGACAATAAATTTATATAATCTGCTGATTAACTTTCAATTTTCTAAAATGGATTAAAATGTGAATAATCTTTAAATCTCAATTCAAGCAGAACTTGGTGTTAGGACAACCCTTCCTCTCAGAAATAAACTTTGATCAAAATCACTATTTGTGAAGAGAAGTAACAGATACTTAAAACCACCAACAATGTTCAAAATGGAGTTTTACGAGGAAACTTTAATATTACGTAGCACCGTGTCACACAGGGGTCGATATACACTGCTTAAAAGCAGACACATTGTCAGATTTAAATGTACTTTATCTACACATCGATTCCGCTCTACGCATAAATATAATCAGATAGGAAGATGAAGATGTCAGTCCCATTGACTTCTCTATTTTCTCGGACTTTCTCTTCGAGGTTCATTATCCATACATCTGACAACGGTGATCAAGTTAAATACCACATCAGCATCCATCAAAACTATCCAGAAGAAAAAACTACCATTCAGAGTCACCAACTCAATTAAATAATGTCATAGTGATTTCCTTTATGCCACGATGAGAGCGATCTTGCCGCAATTTATCGGACTATTCTTGTAACAAGCCTCACTAAACATCCATTGGCCGTTTCCTGACAAGAGCATCTTCAAAGATTCTTACACAATTGGCGAAAATGACCACGCTAAACTCCCCAATTGGCCTAATTCTATTTCCCCATCTAGCCAATCTTGCCCTGCCTTGTGCAAAAAGCAATTGGATTTAAAACCTATAATGTTGTCAATTTCATTCTCGATGTCTAGCAATCTGTGTGATTATTTGGTTGGCCAAACACTGATTTTCAAGATTACGGCCCCAAAATCAAATCATCCCTATAAAAAGGGCTTTTTTCTTTGGTTTTCCAAAATACTTTCTTCTATTATTCTAGCTTAATGAAATTACTTGTTGTTCCAAATTCACATCACTAAAAGTTTTTCTCCCTAATAAACAAAATTAGCGGAGAAGAGAGCACAATTAAAGCTATTGATTACATGATGCAGATGGACTTCATGATTATCTAAATAAACAATTATCCAATTTTGACCACAGACAACAAAACCAGATTTTTGGACCACAAAATGTACAGTTACAGTAGAATTTTACAAACAAATAAAAATTTGAAATCATAATCTAAAATAATAAAATTTTCATTTAAATACAAAAATAAAGGAAAAGAACAAAATATTTATTCGGTATATTTTATTTATAGAAATATCACACACGAACAGGTTCTATTAAAAGTCATGTAAATGGTAACTTTGCATCACCAACCCATAAAATATATCCACAACAGACAGGCGATAGAAAAAGATATTCCTACCAAACAAAGTTGATCAATATATAATTGAGGCAGCGTAACAGTTAGGTGACATTGTCAAGAAATGGATCAAGCCTAAGAAGAGTTCATGAATAATGTAACAGCCCATCATCTATGTGAAGACAAGACACTGGGTCCCCATGAGAGGCAGGTAAGGCTCGTTATGTACCATCCAGAAATCACACCTAGGTGGGCCAATCAATCTGCCGCGACCCTGGCACCTCGGAGGACAAAATCTCTCTGATACCTGACAGACAAGGTGTGATCCTATATTCATCATAGCACATTTATTGCTAGATCTGTCACCAGTGTCTCAGGCTTTGTGTGAGAGATTGTTTACAAATGAAATAATTCTCACCGCTGGGTGGTCCAACAGACTTATTTCATCATGATCAAATTAATTCAACGCGCGTTTATTTACATGTGATGATTTCTCGCTCTTTTCCCCTCTGTGGCACTACGTCGTAAATCTAATGGTATTATATGCAATTGTTTTACAACAAACTGGCCACGGTGTAAACAGTACTCTGACAATTATATCCAAATCTGCAACAAGATAATGCTCTACTAATGAGCAAATTATTCAGGATGCAAGTCAAACAGAAATTTTGTCAAGGCTACGACTGTGGACGACGTTTCGGATTAGATAATTCTTTAAATAAAACAGGGACGGAGATTACTCCACCATGCTTCGCTAGTTCTTTGACTGAGTTTAGTGGGAGCATTGTCTACCAAACATTAGCTGTTGGCAGTGAATTGGTCCATGGTCTCCATAATTTATGATACAAACGAGAATATAATAGTTAAAACCACTTTTTCCACTGTTTTGAATGCAGATGTATATTCCTTGGGTTATAATTTTTATTGCAAATAAATCTTGGTAAAACAAGAGAGTAACATTTCTTTCCCTGTAGACAGACTTTTTGTCAATAAATCGCATCCCAATTCTTATAAGCTTGCTGTGTTCAAAGTTTACTTTGTTTTCAAACTTTCAGAACTAAAAATAATAAAATGTTTGCCTCCTAATTATATCTATTCGACATACCAGCTAGTCAATAAAATATTTCATTACTTTTATTTCATTTAACACTTTTCCATCTTATTTAAATTGCATTAATGACCAATCAATCTTGAAAGGGATTAGAATACATATAATTAATTCGACACACAAAATCGCTGCTCATAAAATGCAGAGCTATAATGCATATTTTTTCAGGAATTAGATTTAGTTGACAATGAAGCCCTATTGTATAAAAACTATTAACAATTGAATGCAATGCTCTGATTATTTTAAAGCACATGAAGTTTCTTTTGGAGAAAAAGTAAACTTTTCATCTTTACCAAATTTGGGGAGTTTTTTTTTTTTTAAATTAAGGAATATATTTCCATATGGAACTAATACACTACATGTGTATTTCAACATCAATTTTGGTATCTTGATATTATCAAACATAGATATCTTATGAATTAATGCAGTGTAGCTGTATGTTTGAAACCAAATCATATTTCCCATCAGACTCCAAAGTCTTTATAGAAATTCTTTAAAAATGAGGATGAATAAAGCACATTTATGGCTTATTAAAAGAAAAAAAAACTTCATTTCAAAACACATAATTCACAATATTTATCCATGATAAAAGGGATTTTTTTAAAAATTCATGATGCAATACATGTTTGTGTACCACATAATCTGTTCTTGAAAAATCAAATACCAATACAAATACTAGTAGATTTTCTGGTTCATTAATTTACCAGGGTATTACAATTAATACATTTACAAATATATTTAATTCATTTATTTTCCAAATTTTCACCACAAGGTCATAAAATTACAACACAGTTGAATTGCTTTTATCAATACATATTTTTGTATGATATTTAATAAAAAAAAATATCTTGAACAATATATACCTTTGAAACTGAGCTAAAAGCATTGTGATGGACAGATAGACAGAAGAATAGATGGAAGACAGACATGACAAAGACTTTATGCCCCAACATATACACGGCAGGGCATAAAAAATGTCCAGAGATTTTGACTGAATGGCATCTGAAATATATTCTTTATGTATATTGACCTTATGTGCAATGACCAAACATTTTTGTCATCAGTCTTCAAAGAATTAATCTTTTTTCCCATGGTTCTGATATTCAGTAATGCTAGCCTGGTCTGCAATAACTTAGTTATAAATAAAAGTATTTCAATTTTGTTTAACTAAATAACATGTACTTATGTGAATTTGACATTGAACTATAGAGATGACTTTAATAATATACTCTAGTAGGCAGTGCCTCCTGTAGACAGTAGTTACTAGGCACTAGGCAGAGCCTCCTGTAGGCAGTAGTTACTGTGCACTAGGCAGTGCCTCCTGTAGGCAGTAGTTACTGGGCACTAGGCAGTGCCTCCTGTAGACAGTAGTTACTGGGCACTAGGCAGTGCCTCCTGTAGGCAGTAGTTACTAGGCAGTGCCTCCTGTAGACAGTAGTTACTAGGCAGTGCCTCCTGTAGACAGTAGTTACTAGGCAGTGCCTCCTGTAGACAGTAGTTACTAGGCAGTGCCTCCTGTAGACAGTAGTTACTAGGCAGTGCCTCCTGTAGGCAGTAGTTACTAGGCACTAGGCAGTGCCTCCTGTAGGCAGTAGTTACTAGGCAGTGCCTCCTGTAGACAGTAGTTACTAGGCAGTGCCTCCTGTAGACAGTAGTTACTAGGCAGTGCCTCCTGTAGACAGTAGTTACTAGGCAGTGCCTCCTGTAGGCAGTAGTTACTAGGCACTAGGCAGTGCCTCCTGTAGGCAGTAGTTACTAGGCACTAGGCAGTGCCTCATGTAGCCAGTAGTTACTAGGCACTAGGCAGTGCCTCATGTAGCCAGTAGTTACTGGGCACTAGGCAGTGCCTCCTGTAGGCAGTAGTTACCAGGCACTAGGCAGTGCCTCATGTAGCCAGTAGTTACTGGGCACTGCCTCCTGTCCTATTCTTTTATGTTTCTTTCATATTAGAATATTGTTTAAATAAAATAAATCAATAACTTACTTCCGTGCCTTGGGTGCTGAGTCTGCTCCACATGTACAAAGCTTGCTATTGTCAGGGGAGCCACTGTTGGTAGACTGTTCACATTCTGGTGGGGAAGTCTCATAGGAAATAGACAGGTGGGGCCTAGCATTCTAAACAAAAATTTCAAATCTGTATACAATGTATCCTAAAATTACATGTACCGCGGTAAATTAAAAGACATCTGATGGCATTCATACAAATTATTGCATTGATATATTATAGAACTTAATATTTGATAAGATTTATGTTTGTCAATTCAAAAACCAATGTCCATTTAACAAATGGGTTCAAATTCTAAGAAATTAAATTTGCAGAATTTGTCATTGCCAGTTTTCATTTAAAAAGTCTACTATCTACTATCAATCAATTACAGATAATTCTAGTCTATCAATATTACTCAGCACATCTTCTAAACAAATAATGTCAATATCATTCATATAACGTTATATTGCCTTTATTGTCTCAGCGCAAGCCTATTTTGTATTTAACTATCAGATTCAAATATTCTCAATACCACTCTGATTCATCACAAACAGAGAGCTACATTTGTATCCAGGTTTGATACCGTATATCCAGTTTTTCTCGCGTGTCACAAAATTTGTGAAAATGAGGAAATTGTGTAGCATTTTAAATTTGCGTCAGTCATTTTTTGCGATTTTATAAGTTTCTATAAGAAAATACTACAGAATATAATTTCTGCGCATTCAAAATTTTGCGATTTAAGGACGGCGGACTCAATTCACTTCTACAATAGTGGTTTTTATGAAAATTTTATATTAGTTAAAGTTAATAAAGATATATTAAAATCAATCAAAAAATAACATGAAAATCGAATTAGATTTTTAGTAGGGACCATTACAAAAATTGTGTGTGTTACTTTTCTTTTTCAATTGAACATAATGGGGAAAAGCGTTCTTGTAAGAGAAAAAATAATTTTTAAAAAATTCTGCAATAGATTTTCTATCCAAATTGAAATATGATACTTGTATGATGATTTTGAATTAATATCATTTAAAAAATGACCATGTCATCGAATTTGTTTTTATGGGGCACATGTCAAAGTGCGATGTGACGTTATTTTTCTTCAATTGTTCGTGAAAAGTACTGCTCAAACTCTAAGAAAAAGGCTTTGTGCATCATTCGAAGTTGATTTATGAAAGCAAAGAACTATTAGTGTTTGCTATATTTTTTTAAAAATAAAATACTTCAACACTTAAGCACAGGGACAGTTTTACTATATTTTTTCAATACGCGTATTGATGCGGATCGAAATGTAAATGATTCGTTCACTGGCTCAAACTGTTAAATAATCTATGTAGATGCTTATGAATATCTTGAGCTAATATAAAACTCACTACAGAACTTTGACATCCCCTAACAAAATTTGTGCATGTTAAATAATGTTGAATAGTGTATTTCAGCATGTTTTAAATAATGGCAAGGTCGCCCACTACATGCGATATTAGAGTGTGTATTGATGACGATAAACGGCTATATATTGCATCATAAGTGATTTTTCATTGAGTTTTAGTGATTGTGACATAATATTGAGAATTTGATGTTCGTAACAATCACTCCTTTTAGGTACGCGATATATCTGCGCAAAGCGAATTAGGTCCATTGTCCTTAAAAGAGATCGCAAAGAGAGTGAAAATTAGATCATCGCGAAAATTACCGGATATACATTATGTCTTTCACAATAACTCACAAAATATAACAGAGAGACAAGAAACTTGATACCCCCAACCATATCTTCAATAGTGAACACCATTACACACTAATTAATTAAACTAGACATCTACCTGTTTTATGGTTCCAGGTGTTCTAAAGCTCCCTGGCTGTTTGAAGTCATCATCATCATCAAACGCTGAAGGACTGGCAGAAACAGCGTTCAAGACACCTTTAACATAATGTAAAATCAATTTACAATAATTCATCTTAAAAGCAATCTTGTCCATAACTAAAACTGTCCTAATGGGACTAAAAACCCCCGCAATGCTAACTTCAAATGGGACAAATATGAATTTAATTATTAATTAACTAAAATATAAAATTAAAATCATAAAGGTTTGTGATACAGTAAAACACGGTTATAGTAAACACGCTTATAATGAATTGACGCTTACAGTGAAGTGATTTTTCATTCCCCATGACTTAATTACATGTTGTAAACTTGACAGATATAACGAATTAGGCTTATAACGAAGTAAAATTGCCCGTCCCTGGGACTTCGTTATAAGCGTGTTTTACTGTACATAATCTAAAAAAATACTCTAGATTTGTAAAAAAAAATTTTACGGATAACAAAATAAAAATAATCAAAATTGTCAGAACTTACCTGTAAATATATATGTAATACATTTACAAATTTCGGTATCCAATTATATTTGTTCATTTGTTATAGAGAAAAAAACCACATATTGACAATAACCCCTCCCTTTGCAGTAAATTAAAATAGCCACGCAAAGCTCTTCTGTGGTTAAGACCTTGAATATGTTTCTAATCTGTGTCTTGACAGATGCAATTAGTCATTTCATATTTTTATTTTACTTTCTTCTAGGGTACAATGCATTTCCATATCTCAGAAAATTGATCTCAAAGGATTATGATTTTCTTTGATAAACTTGCATTTTGATAACTTGGATAAACTCGCAAAACATTATCAATATTTGCATACTTCCATTATTTAAATGTAAAAAGGAGAATTAATTATTACAAACAATTTCAAAATTTTCAAAACACTAAAATCTTATCATGTATATGTGAATTTCATTCACAATAATGCCCTATAGGGTCACTTCATCAATTCATTTGACTACTAAATTTAAACAGATTCTAACTAAAGTATCATTATTCAAAATAATTTATTTCTTTGTTATTAATGATATAATTTATTTCCTTATACATGTAATGATAGAAACTTTTGATTTATATGAAACAGTATTAAAAACCCCCACATCCACTCCCCATTTTACAGATTATCAATTTTCCCTAAACACATGATCCATCTAAACCATGGCTCAGATAATGGCCCCCTTTGGACAATTGAATTCAGCCCCACTTGTCTTTGATGTTCTTATCGGCTCCTAAGAATTTAACATTGACAAACTAAAATTCTGCATTGTGATAGAATACTTATGAAACATATATTTAGTTATGAAATAAGGACAAAAACCTCCATCTGGATGTATTTATATAAATATATTTTAGAATGTTTACTATTAATTACCGGTAATTGATAAAATTTGTAAGGTCCCTTAATTTTCAACATCAGTGTACAAAATATAGAATAAGGGAAATAAAAACTGTCATAAAATCATTAAATCTTGTCTGATCTTAAAATAAAAATTGCAGGTGCACATCTTCAGATGGTGTTCAACATACAAGTATGTACAAATTTTCGGACTATTCCATGCAGTAGTAAAAAAGTCTATAGGGGGGACAAAATTACGTCTACAGACACAGACAGAGGGACAGATGGACAGGGTGATTCCAATATACCACCCTAAATTTCGTTTGCGGGGGTAAAATTATATCATATGACTTTCATGATTTTCCAGTAAGTTTTTTGGACAAGTAAAAAATACAACTTGTCCAAAAGACAAGTGAATATTTTAGTTTTTGTTGAACCCTGAAAATCATCCAATAATATTGAATGGAATACCGTAAGTCAATTTAATTCCATGATGTTAAAATTTCACGATTTCTCAAAATGTACTAATTGCAATGGTTTTAATTTCACTCTGCAAGAAACTCAATTGATCAAAGTATATACGTATTGAAACGTTTTTGAAAACTAATTTTAGTATTCACGATGGGTTTAATTTCGCGAAAAAAATGATAAATCACGAACATTGTGAAATTAAAACCATTGTGATTATTTGTCAATCTACAGTAAATTCCAATGAGGAAGTGAATATCCTTGAAATGAAAACCACATATCACATTTGGCTATGTATTCTGTTTTGCTTTTTTTGGTGGTAAACCACTACCGCTAAATAAAGTACCATACATCTTTAAATACTATTCATATACTTTAAGAATAGGCACATTCTAAAATATGCTTATTCAAATCCATGCTAACTTGTTGAAAAATCAATTTCCGCCAAATATTGTACACACTATATATCCATTTACAGCATTCATACAATTTACATACTTGATATTGCCTTCTTTTCAGCAGCTTTGCTTGCAGTTTCTTTGGTATCTTCACTACACATACATGTACAATTCTTTTTACTGTCTGCTGAAACCAAACTGTAAATTGTACATCTAATTTTACAAGAAAATATTAAAGACAGAATTTCATAACTTGAGGTTAAATTTACCGGTTCCTTTTTCACTCGATTCTGAGAGTTCTTTTTCCCTTTTGTCTACAATTAAAATGAACATGTACTTCATCATTTCAAAAATCTCCACTGGTACATGCATGTTTTAAGCAAATGAGAAAAACTATTATTTATAATAACATTTAAAACATATAATTATAAGCAATTTGAATATTTATTAATTCAAAAGGGAATACTGACTGTATTCTGCAGTCTGCCATGCTAGAGCCGAGCATAATAGAGCCAAACTTTTGCCACTGCCTGTAGGGCTTTCCAGTAAGCAGTTTTCTCTTCTCTCTATTCCTTTAATCACCTTCAACATCAAATCTCAAAATAAAAGAGCAGCATAATAAAAAATATACTGGTCCAGAATATATCATACTGCAAGTAATAAAATCATTAATGGTGGAAGCAAGGAATCAAGAAGGATTTCCAAACTGATAGGTTGTTTACTGTATACCGAACTTTGTGCCATTGCCAGGTGACAAAAGCATCAGCTAAACAAAAGGCAATGGCTTTAAGCATGACCAGGAAATAGTGGATACTTTTGGCTATCTTTCTTCTCAATGATATGACTAAATGTGCATGCCAATGGATACAAAAAATTAAGGTTATCAGTGTGGGCGGACTCCGAAAACGGAGTATTTGGCACCGTCATGCATTGCGATTTTCTCAACTTCCGTTTTGTAGCTAATGTAAATAATGGAGAGTTGCCTCCCTTCCCCGTGAAAACGTGATTGAAAAATAGATTAAAATCCTTCGGAAGCGTGAAAAAAAAAAATGGAAACGACTCAGAAATGGTTAATTTTAAAATTATACCTCAAGAGAAATGTGGAAATGCTTCGGTAAACAACAGGAAAAATAAATACAAAAATTTAAACTTACACGTGGTCGACCAGGACTTATAAGATAAGAAAATCAGACTTCAAATTAAAACTTGGAAGTATGGAGATGGAAATTTAAATGTTGCACTTATGTAAGTATTCAAGCCTTTAATATAGGTGATGTTTTATAAAAAAAATACGACTTAATACGATGTATACAAGGTTTTAAGAAGTGCTGAGCGAGTCATCGCGTGATCAAAAGAACGGTGTAATGACTACAAACGGAATATAAAACTCACAGTAATAGTTTATTTCACACCCTAGCACATAAATAATCTTTAATAATAGTGAAATCATGGAAAAAACATTAATTTATTTACTTTTATTGACATCGTCATCGGAAACAGAATTGACCAACTTTGACAGCAAATAAAATTTGATTTGCCCAACGAACGTATATTTTTGCCAAATACATTCTGTTGAAACATGTCTTATAAAGCATTTAAACGTATTTTCAGACTTGCATATGAATAATCCGCATTGCAAGATCAATTTTCCTGAGTGCCCTGTTTTCACGTAAAAATGTGATATTTTGATTAACTGCGCATTTTTACTTTTGAGAAATCACCTCCGTTTACTCCGTTTTTGGAGTCCGCCCAGACACACTAAAAATTGTGTAATGTTTCTAGTTAAACAAAATTTGGGCTTGTTGATGGGGATTCTTGGGAATGGTTAATTTTGATATTTGAAATGAATCACCGAGTACTGTGATAATGTGAGACCCCAGTATACCTTTTCCATCATACTGAACTGTGACGGGTACGGCTTACAGGGGAATACTACTTCCACCCCGTGGATCATTTGCCTCTTTTCTGTAGCCATGTCAGCTCTGCAATGAAGTTAAGAGAGAATAAAATCAATAAATTGAAATGTTATTTGTAATTTTAATATAGAATTGTAGTACAATATTGCAGAAGAACAGTTCTGCTACAATCACTACATTAAGCTGCATAGCATGGATTGCCTACCTATTGCTTTGTTTACCTAACTGAAGTAATCTAATTAAGCTACTTGATCATACTTTTTTCTTAAATGAGTCTTTCAGAATATACAAAAAGTGACTCAACTTAGACCAGTCCTGATGAAAATGAGAAAAACAGCGAGTTGACATGCAAAGAGATGCAACAATACTCATAAAGGTCTTACAGAGTATGGGAAGAGATGTGCATGGTGAAATGTGCAATAAATATGCTATTAGTACGTTCTATCATGAAAAAGGTAAATGTATACATTACCTTATTCATATATTGTAGTCTAACTGCTTAAAATATAAACAATACAACTAAGTTTCATTTGACATTTCTTATATTTCCCTCCATTATTTTCATTTCCGGTTAGTTCAAGTTGGAATGTCGAACCCGATGTGAAATCTGACATCAGATAGAGTTGTCCCTCATAGAACTAAAATCCCACAAGAATTTTTTTGAACCTGTATTGTCCCGACCCACTAAACAGTAAAGGACCCAAAGGGAGGTTATGTGGGGCCTTGACCCCCCCCAGTAATTTTTTTCATAATGGTACATGTACATGATGTATGTACAATCTTATATCCTGGGATATAATTAAAATGACTTGAACCCCCCCCCCCTTCAAAACCATGTATATCCACACAAAATTGTGCTCCTGATCCTGCTTTCACGACACTATCATGCGGGAGAAATAAATCATTTTTAAATAACTTTGTCATGTCTGGTCTTTATATAGACGCCTTGTGAACGTGAAGAAAGTTAATTTTCACACAAAATAAGAGATAAAACATCATTTTAGATACAGGCCGAAGCAGCACGCGTCAGGACTATTTACCCAGCTCTCGAGACTAGGGGCCGTCGTCTCGCGAGACACTTAGCGAGCTGTTTACCGGCTCTTCAGGCCACAGACGAGAGCCTTGTATGCGAGAATTGGGCGTAGTGTTTGTAAACTTTTGTCAACTTTCGCCTTCCATAAAGCTCTCCAGTCCTCATAAAAATCTCAAATTAAACCCCGGTCGTCTGAGGATGGAGAGCAGAATGCGTGCAGGAGACAGAGGGATTCCTGGCTCGATATTCTCCCCACGAGGACATGAGGGTGGGTGTCTGCGGAGTGACGAGAGAAAATGCCACACAATGTTATCTCATTGGTCTGAAGTGTTGAAAGAAAACACTTCATTCTCAGAAACATACCAATTTCTTGAGAACGCCAATCGAACGCACCCGTTTGTACGCGAGGGACCAGTTCTCTGTTTGTCGTCTTCTAACTGCCAGACAGTTTACTGGAAAACGGAATAGAACGATTCTATACAAACACTGGGGAAGACTTCCTCTTTACTTTTATAGAATCATACATCCTATACAACGTTTATGATGAGTATTTAAGAAATGGGTGGAATCTTGTTTTATATTTCATTGTAATTTTTTAACATACTTCATTGCAGATCCATGCACTGTTTACAAGGGTGAATACTTAAGAAGTGTTGTGTTATAAATATAGATTTATATTACATGAGACAGTACATGTAAATTGTAGTATCGATTTATTCCAAGAACATGCGCAACACAGTCAACACGTCTTCATTGGGGAAGGAAATGTACATTAATTTTAGCTTAAAATGAAGCCCATTTAAGACATGCAATATATCTTGTTCAAATCATCAAAGCTATCAGATCTATCTAGCATAAGAGTTCGACTGTGAATTTTTCTTTAAAATTAATAATCCAAATACCACAGTTAGACGGGTTGTTAAATCTATGCATTCTATGTTCAGACTAATTAGAATCTGTGAGTTCCAGCGTCTCGAACGCACCGCTTCCTCCGGTTCCTCTTACCGCCTCTTACAAATCACAATCATTTTCTTCAAGTTGATAAACATATCAAATACGTTCAAGTATAGGTTCCTGGAAAAAATCTCTCAACTCTAGAGACAATTTTCTGGAGTAATAATGGTTCATGATTAACTTGGAAGTTAGAATAGCCAACGAGTCATGTATTATATACACATGCACCATCAGCGAGAGTCAGGGGTCAAGTTCCTTAATTATTACAGAATTATTAATAATAATTACTAGTATTACACAATTTTTTTTTTTGCCGTAATTAAGAAAATTTACTCATGCATATTTCAGATTTTTAAGCAATATGCTATAATTTGGTATCGTAAACGCTTTCTTCCTTCTCGAAGATTAATAGTTAATCTACCAAATGTTAATGATTTACACATACCCATTTATTTTCAGAGGATGGCTAAGGAAATCGATTTTTGGGGTCTTATGCTCGTATTTTAATATTTAAAATCACCCCTAAATAACAGCTGATTTACTTTCAGTAACTAAAAGTCGATTCCAAGACAGTTTAACGTAGGAGAAAAATTAGGAGTAGTACACAAAATTACATGTATCATATAAACACAACTATCATTGTGCGGAGAACCAAGAGTTTTAAAATACTTTACTGTAGAATGTAAACCACGATTAAGACGGCGCCTTATGAAGTTTAATTAACCTTGATGTTTATAATGCAATGTAATAATCAAACTTGGAAGTTTTTACATGAAGCTTTAAGATACAAATGGAAATGTTTATTTTACCCTCGATGGATTGACTTTGACAAGATTATAAGGTGTAGGTACCTGTACAATTTAATGAAACCAAGGAAGAAGCCTTATCAATCAACAGTTTCTATTTCACACATAGAACAACATATTTCATTCATCAATATACAGATTTTTCACTATCGCAAGGTGTAAATAGGTTCGTTCATAAAATAGAACTCGCTTTTCAGTAAACACAAAACACATGTTTCATTGTCCTTTATTAAAATATGTGGTTTTCTGTTAAAATTCGACTCATTCAGTTTTTTTAGAATTGTCAGTCTTTAGTACGAAATTAGCCGTACATGTATAGTTATTTCTGTACAAGAAGGTACCCTTCACAGAGGGAGAGATAAGAAAAAAAAAAGATATTTATAAATTAAAAACAGAACGCAAAGGGCGCATCTATTTCAATCATGAAATTTGGGAATCTTATTAAAGGATTAACCAGGTTTTTACCTTATCATTCCACCCCCACAATCAGATTGAAAAATAAAATCAATCTTTCTTTAGACAATTCACAATGTATCGATTGCAGGAAGAAGAAAAACATATTTGTAATA
Organism: Magallana ariakensis; assembly: GCA_020458035.1. Taxonomy (NCBI): domain Eukaryota; kingdom Metazoa; phylum Mollusca; class Bivalvia; order Ostreida; family Ostreidae; genus Magallana; species Magallana ariakensis. Next base: position 17,448,341 of record CM035814.1, read on the forward strand.
TATGATGGATGACCCCGTGTCGATTAGACAAATCCATGCAAAATGTGATGTGTGCAAAAAGACCTATTTGATACTCTCTCTCTCTCTCTCTCTCTCTCTCTCTCTCTCTCTCTCTCTCTCTCTCGTGTGACATCTTGAAGCCTAAGTGCCAACTCAGTCTTTTGGCGTACTCCTAATTCTTAAGTGTTGAAATTTTTATAATGGCTCTCAATGGGGGAACAGTAATATTTCTTAAAAATACTTGACTTTAATTCTGCTTTTAAAATCTACATTAGTTCCAGGGTGCTAAAACCCACAGTCTTCTTGAGATGGAGCTGATTCCTTCTCATTGATTTAACACGTTGACTTCAAGATGTGATGATTTGCGGCAACGGTACCAAAGGTCGGGAATGCCGCTTTCAATGCTTGTTTTGGTTTTTTGTCGCTGTTTCATTAGTTGTTAAGTAAAGAGACCCATTATCTAAGCAGTTTCATTCAAAAAAGTGTTGCTTGAAGGTCGAATTGCTGTTTTTTTTGCTTTCACCATATTGTTCCTATTGCAGACAGAATAACGAACGTTACAATACTCCGGCACATATTTCCAACAGTAAATAATATTTTTTGTTAATGTTGCAAACTTTTTCAGATTGACTCTATTTGAACGGCAAAATTTCATTTCTTTATTTATCCCAATGTGTTTAGCTATAGATTTCAATCAAACATATCTATAACAACATGATAAAAATAAATACGCCGGTGATTAAAAAAAAAACCCCAAAAACTATAGCCTTTGCAAGAAATGCAACTTACGATATTAAATCAAAAGAAAGTAAAAAGATAAAAGCAAGACTAAAATAAGGAAACCCTACATAACCATACACTTTCATTATTTTTCACTTAATGTATTTCACAAGGAAATATCACAGTTCTTTAAAGTACCGTGTCAATAGAGAGTATAAATCAGGAACTATCTTCACACCTTTGGTTACAGGAAACTGTCAGAAATTGTCACTGAGAGAGAGAGAGAGAGAGAGAGAGAGAGAGAGAGAGAGAGAGAGAGAGAGAGAGGCATGTGCAAGTTATTTGATTGCCAGATATTTGTGGTTGATTAAAAAAAAAAAAACTATGGGATCACATAACATGGTCATAAATTGGACCTATTAGCCCTAGCAGACTGCAAGTTTTCATGCCACCAAAACACCTTGCCAATCCTGACATAAGACGAAGTGAATATTACAATTGGCGATCGTAATCTCTTGTATGACATTCAATTTTTTGTCTTCATTTTTTTTCCAGCTGTATGTCATATCGAGACACAAAGTTGAGTTTTTGTACAATCTGTGGTCGTCCGTATGTCAGACGTCTTAGGGACTTCTCAATCGTGTAATTAAATCATTCTATCAATTCCTTATCACTGCAATCCGAAAAACAGGATGTAAATTGTCCCTGTATGAATATTTGTATAAGATTTCTATCTGACACCCAATTTTTAACCAATATTGAGACTGTCTCCTATTCATTTTACTCCAGGTGTAGCTATTGCAGAATTTACCATCCCCACCCAATTCAAGTTAATTCATCCTTCTAAGTTTTACAGCAGATTATTGGCATCACTAATCCGGTGTGTATTTGTCTTTTTAAAAGGATCTTTCTTTCTTTCTTTCTTTCTTTCTTTCTTTCTTTCTTTCTTTCTTTCAAGTTCCTAAGAAATATGAACAAAGTAATTTTAATTGTACATCCAAATTAACCTTCGTGAATGGTATATATACATGTAGTTGTAAAATCAGTTGTACTTTATGTATGTATATAAGTCACATTCTTTTTAAATTTTGATTTTCATATAATGCTTTCACTCTATTGATGAAGTCAAACACCCTGTGACGAGGTTCAATTCAAAACATACTTCACAGATAAATATAGAATTATCTTAAGAACACCTCTATGATAATACTCGACCTTTGGATCCAAATGACCTTCAGTTCCTGAATTGGCCAACATGGAACAAAGCCCGTGCGTGTTATATTAATCAAGTTCATTTGTCAACTAGTGCGCGACCCTGAATTGTCTTGCTGCGACTTGCTGTAAAACACAATGTTCTAGTTCTGTTTTCCTGTAAAAGGAAGCGAGATTTATTGAAACAAAGCATGGAGCAAAGTTTTAGATAATTGACAAATGGTTGATGTCACCCATTCTTACAAGAGCTCGAACCGGCCAACACCACAACACAACTGTTACCTTAATATGTCACTCATGCAATAACGCTTATTTCTCTATTCATTATAAACCTGCCTAATGCATTTTGCCAAGAGATGTTATGATTTAAAATGAAAAATTCAACATAGGTAGCTGGCATGTTTTTTTCTTCTGATAAGATATACATATATACATGCAAAATAAAATGAACAGTAAGTGTAAGCCCCCAAAAATCTTTGATACATTGATATGTTATAATAAAATGTATGCATGATGCTCACATGTATATACTTATTGTGGGTTTTTTTTCTCAAAATAATTCTATCAATGATATTCGATATAGTTATGTTTCATTCTCTGAGAGAGAGAGAGAGAGAGAGAGAGAGAGAGAGAGAGAATTCCTTTTCGCGTTCTTATTTATGAGCACATTAGGGTTGCCCTTTTACACAGAGATTTGGACAGAAACAATCCCGGCGATGGGTTAGGCCCTACAATTCCTCTCCCTACACGGAAACTACACACAACAAAACCATGTTTACCATCGGGGAACCGTTTTGGGTGACGGTCTCAACACCAATCGTACTAATTAACGTAATGGCTTGTTAATTATTATCATGTTCATCAACAGGGACTGTCATATAGATATGTTGCTGTATTCAGATAAATAATACACTTTACAGTGTTTGGGTGTACAGACCGCGCGGCCGTAATGCAAGGAAGCTATAAAATGTCAACCAATCGTACGAGGAATAAAAGGATACGTTTGTCTTTTATGGAATTTATATACTTTTTACGTAATGTGAGGGAAATTATCAAAAAGAGTTTTATAAGAAAATAAATGATGAGTGAAAAAGTGTATTTCATGCATACAAAATAAACCCATTTCAACGTTTCTTCCTAGAAAAAGACACACCTTTATTAATTGGTCCAAATTTTGACAATTTTTATAGATAGATTAATTAACATTGCAAGGACACTTTAAAAAAAAATACATGTAACGGTGTATAGACTTTTACCCTGTAAATATATTTTATGTACTGTATCATTTACATCTATTTTTGACAGAACTATTTCAATATATCTACATTGTTTTATGCGCATGCGTTGTCAATACAGAGGTCAAACAGGAAGTCACATTAACTGCACCAATGATAAATGATACATATACGTTAGGGTTATGGTATACGCTTTATTTCCCGTATGCGGTGTTTTTTTTGTCAAATTAACATCAATATATAAGTGACGAGCCTGCTATAATCAAATTTCGCAGCACATATCTGCATCTGATCAGGAAAAGTTTGCTTTTAAATATCTATTATATCTATCTGTTATTTGCAAGAACTCTTGTTTTGACGTTGACTCATATAAGTTATGTTCTCTTCCTGTATTCGGTAGCCATGAAGAAAATTAAACCTATCATGATCACCCAGAATTTTCTACATTCACCATTGATTTGCTTATAGACATAGACCACAGAACATAGATATTTGAAATACATGTAATTTGATAATTAACTTTAAATTAAATGGTTTCAATTGTCAGGCTCTAAAACGAACCGAATTATAATGCGATCTAACCTTACAATAAATTCAAAATCATTTTTCATAGTAAAATGATATGGTGTCCAATTTCTGAAACTAAGACAAACAAAGGAAAAATACATTTTCATGTTCTGTTACGTAGACTGCTTTTTTTAAAAATTTCTTTTCTCAATAAGAAATCGTCATTTTGCGGTTGGCATGGTGACGAAGACAAACGGACATTAATGGCCGACGAATATGGCGACGGCGTCAGATTAACTGCATCGAAGTGCTAAAATTAAGTCCCAGACATCGTTTGTGGTAATATTGTCGCCTCGTATTCGATAAAATAGATCTCGTTTATTTATCTGTCCTTACTACCAGGACAATTTCTTGGTATTAATGCCTGGACACTAGGAGATGTCCGCCCTGTACATACGCGTCCACTAACCAGAATTGCTGTTCTCACACCAATTCCAAGTGCACAGTTGTAAAAAAAAGTGTATATAAAAGAGCAACATAACTGTTGTCTAGGGGACACTTTGGCCTTAAACCGTCACCGTGTTTACGTTTTTTTCCGTACCTCCTCATTTTCACAATGTTGAGATAAAAAAAACGGGTTTAATTTTTGCCCTATGTTAAAAAAATGCGCAATTAAACGCACTCTTTAAACTAGGAAAGGTGTTAATTTATTGAAAACATCGTCTTAATTCGTGTGCAGCAAGCCTCATGTTGAACTGAACACATTACACATAGTGATGACACATTTAAAGTGTCAAAACCGATCTTGTGGTTACTATGTAAATCAGACGATGTGTTTACCACTGAAGTCAGAATTACGCACACTCCGAAGAAGAAGCTGTCGCTTGGTCGACCACACAAGAACTAAATCCGTACAAATGCTGCTAGAAAAAAACACACAGGTCATGCTCATTAATCCGTTATAACACAAAATTTGATTGATGGAATTTTTCTTCGAATACGATTACAGACTTCATAAGCGAGCGTATTAAATAATTTTTTGAAATAAGAGAAAACGCTTGTATGTAATCAAAATACTTAATTTTATTTATTTTAGTTTATGATTAAGTAGCATAACTGAAATTTATAACAAATTTATTTTGCGTTTCACATATAAACAATAAAAACATCTGTAAAAAATAAAGTACACATAACATCTAGATTTTGAATACACTATTAAAAATTCGATTAATTATTCAGATGCGTTTCTTCCTTTTACCGATTAATTAATGTAGAGAGGCGTGAAGAAAATGTTTTTAAAAAAGATTAATTTTCTGAAAAAATTTATATCCTTTAACATTGTTGATATTTTCTCGGTAAAACGCACATTTTGTAGAAACCAACATACGGAATATTTAAAGCCACAATTAACCTTAAAATCTAACTTATTCGTAAATTAATTTTGAACTTTTAAAAGGTACTTGAATATTTGTACATAATGAAATATGGTATTAATAATCCAGAAGAGAACATTACTGACTGATATGAAATATAAGAACTGAATCAAGTAAATAACTAAAACAACTAATGATATTGTTGAGACCAAACATAATAAAATTATATATTTTATGATTTATATTTATGTATATGATATAAATTTATAAGGACCGACCCTCCATTTTTGTCTGTTTTGTTCACGTATATAATCTTGTAATCCTTCTATAAAACGTATGCCGTTTGCATTAAAAAAACTGATGTTGAAAAATTATTTTCCCACTGAAAACAAAGATACACATGTAACATTATGGATCTGTGAATGCAAATATGAATTTTATAAATGCTTATCAATAAATAAATAAATAAATAAATAAATAAATTAACAATCCAAAAAATAAAAATAAATAAATAAATAAATAAATAAATAAATAAATAAATAAATAAATAAATAAATAATGAAACCTGGAAAGCTTCAACGAAACAAAACCAACCACTCCGCCTCCCCCCCCCCCCCAAAAAAAAAAAACCCGAAGCAAACGAACAAAAACAAAACTCATGTTATGAAGTATAATTTGTACATATATCGGGTTTAGCACTTTTTATTGCATTACAATAACATAAATTATTGTTATGCCATTGCCAAATCAAAAACATTTCTACTTTTTATTTCCTAAGTTCATGTTTTTGTTCTTTATTGTTAAAAAAAAACCTCCAAAAACAATATGCTATTTTTATTTTCCTACCCGTAACTTCAGAATTCTAAAACTTCGAAACGAGTTCACATCTGTCTGTGAATGAACAAAGCCAGTGCAGTAATATGTCATGATAGATTGAACATTACAGAGAAATAACATTTCATAAGTTAGCCGTCTCATTATACGCATTGAACCATTAATCATTTCTCCAAAAGCAAGACGTTTACAAGAATGAGAAATCCCAAAACCGCTGTCTAGGCGCCATTTATTCCATTAAAACAGTTCTGGAGAACCTCGACTTTATAGAGTCTTCACCACCTTACCCGAGGAACACATTTCTGTCATGCTGGTCTGTGTGTAAACATTTCTTGAGGAATTGTTAAATTTGACGTTTCATTTTTGCTTTTACATGTCGTTTCAGGAGCCAAACACGCCTGAAAGTCTCGCGAGAACAAGGGGGATAACTAGGGTCAGCGAGGACAGTCCAGAGCGCGCAAAGTGTTCCTACGTGTTAAAATGGTTGTGAATTTCTTGAAAATTTTTGTCAACATGTCTGTAACACGACAAGATACATGCTTGACGGATTTAATAAAGCTTACACGACAGGGGATTTCTACGCCTCATTTTGACTATGAACTGCATTTCTTTTATTTTTGGGACGCCATGGCCAGTGAATGTTCTTTGAAATTTGACTCTATACATGTATTTGTTTAGGTCTGTATAAGTAGACATCTATATTATATATAAATTTTTAACTGTAAATTCATGAAATATGTGCTATAGTCGGCTGTCCAGCTACTGCCCATCATAACTATCCCCAATGTCACGAAAATCATCATTTATAACTGCATAAGAAAGGTATATAGTCCAAGCGGTGCCTCGTCTCTATAAAGCTGGAGCGATTGTTCCACTCAAACCAACATTTATAGCTCTCCCAGAGACACAGGCGAGCCAACATGCACCGGTTCACCGTCGATTCGCGCCTCCGGTATGTATTGACCATACCAACTCCCACCAGATCGTGTTTTTATTGCCGACCAACACTTTCAGATTGTAAAACGCTAGTGTGGCGAGCCGACATGACACTTATATATTCTAATTAATTATTGGTGACACTTATCTGCAATGTCAAGACAACATATCACTCCCTCTAAGATCTGACCAAGACTAACAACTGCGGTTGCCAACAATAGGCTTCCCTCTGATTCTCATACAAAAGATACCAAAAAAACCCCAACAACAATCCGATTTAGCTTAAAGAAATTTAAAACAAATAAACACATTGCTCAATTTATTAAATTATATATGTATAATATTTTGAAAGGGTAAGCCCCGAGGGTCTCCATATTTAAGTCTCGTCAGTCCTGCGAGACGTCAGGCAGACGTTCGGAACCCATATTAGTCACGGTGAATTGTTCTTCTGGACGAGTGAACGACCTACAGCAGCCAAGCCCACCGCAGACTTTCCGTCCTCAATGAGTTAGCAGATCCTCAGTGACCGTCCAGACTGCTTGGTTTTCTTGTTTATTGACCAAATAGTACTATGCTCTATCCCCGTCCGACGCTAGCGGAAGTCTCGTCGGAAATTCCTTTAAGCTGTTAAAAATAACATTTCTTGATTCCCGCCTCTTTGTTTGCCCGCTTGACCATACATGTATATGGACAGCTAGCGTCACCCATACCGTAAACGTCAATCGTATGTCTTCCTCACTTTTGTTGCTGAACAAATTCCTATTTGATATGATGCAAAAGATGAAAATAATTTTCTAACATCTTAATAAAATAAATGAGACTTTTTGTGTCTTCTGACAGGATGCAACAATACCCATAAACCAAAGCAACCTTACATATATACAAGTAAATGTACATATATCAATATAAGTTTATTGTATTGATCAGAAGGTACACAACAAAGATATAAAGGGTAGGATTTCCGTATCTTGTGTTTTGTTACGTATCTTCTAAGCTTTATAACCGCTCTAAAAACGTCTGTTTACTGAGAGCTTACAGAAGCGATGTAAGTTGTTTATTAACCGTAATGATTCCAGTAACTGGCCACTTATAGCCAATGCTGCTCATGAATCATTGAAGTATAATGTCACTGAGAGTCAAGCGCCATCATCAAAATCGCCCATAATGCAATACAACGCAAACCGTGAATGATTTAGGTCTGAAGATGGCGAGGTGTGATTTTTGTGACACAGGTAATGAGAGGCCGACACTTAACGGTTATCGATGACCCAGCCCTGGCATCAGTAAGAAACGTCTTCGATGAGGGTCCGGGGACCACGTGTCGCCCTTCAACAATCAATCTTGGCCAGACAGATCTTATTAAATGGCATACTTATATGGTGACAAAGTGAAGATGCTATCAGATGATGCGCGAATTATCTCCGCCGCATATAAAACAGAGAGCGCCAAGTTGTATACGGAGACTCGATAGTAAACACACGATGAAGCCATAAAAATTTCATTTAGTCGGGGTATATGTTTTGTTTAACTGATGTGTTGAAATTGCTATTGTTACTGAAACAACACACTTGTTTACTGCTAAAATTGTCTGTTTTGAATGCCATCAATGTGTCATATCTACTTTTCTTTTTAAAACAGCGGAGAAGACAATTGAATGATGCCTCTCAAGCACATAAATATGTCTACCGTCATTTAGCAAGTTCAATCTTTACGGTCTTTCCTGTGAGATACTTTCGACAATTTTACGTTGGATGCTAGAGATTTTTTTCGAAGTCTTATGATCTAGTTTTTCTTGTTTATTGCTGTTATGATAATATCAAAATTAAATTTATATTTTGCAACTAACCATACATATGTATAATTCTCTCTCTCTCTCTCTCTCTCTCTCTCTCTCTCTCTCTCTTTTCAAATTTAATTTAAGCAATTCCAGATAACACATAATCACCACTTACTGGGTTAACATATTGGTCAGTTGATGCTAAAATAGAATTCAGTTCAATTTTCGGTCATGGAACAATAATAATCACCAATTCTTTATTATAAAGAACATGGATTCATCTACCTGACGATTATTTCTTACATTTTGACAAATCCACGTGTGATGACATCTGGACAGACATACGAATGTATCCCGTCCATGCGGACGACGGTAAGTCGGGACTACTTTAATTATTATCCAGAATCCTCGTAAACCACCTTTGAATGTCTTCCTGTCGCCGCGCATCAGCATCGCGGCGGCTTGTGGTCAGCCAGGAAGTGCGCCGGACCGGATCTAGGTCACGGCTTAACTATCAAGCCGGCTGCCAAATAACTTTGGTATTATTATTAAATAACTTGTGTCACCTTTTTTGTGATACGAGTTCCGTTGAAATATAGATTTAGTGTTGTTGGTATATGTAATGCTTAAAAATGATTAAGTTTGCTGCTACTGTAATAGAGAGCATGACACTCAGTGTCACATGAAAATCACATAAAAATATATATAACCAAATAATAGATAAATATGAACTAATATATTTATTGATAAACGAATTAGATAGATTATTATAAAATTATCGAGTTTTCTTGCCTCAGTAAATGGGTAACATAATCTTAAATTAATCTATAGTAGTTGTGACAAATTAGTTTTTATTTTATATTTCGAATTTGGAAAAAGCAGACGACCATCAAATCTAAGCCACACTTACATGTAATCTGTTATTAAATGTTACATTTGTTATTACAAACAATGTATTTAGCATTTACAGAATTACAAAAGTTCGTTTTGTATAATCTGTTCATAATTATAACTAGTCATTAATATTTCTGGTGCGCTCACTAAAAATAAAAAAAAATTAATAAGCTACATGCACTGTTTCAGAAAAATGAATTAAAATGTAGAAAACATATTTAAATTTCAATAAGGTAAAGGAAAAACAATTTTTTTTTATAAATTTCTAATTCTGTAACAAGTAGTATACATGAAAGTAATTATGTGACTTAGGACCGTAACTGTTCAACTCTTTATTACATTTATTCCTTTTTTTGGGGGTCTCAAGGTCATGAAAACGAGTTTTGACATGCTGGGTCTTTTATTCCGACGAAATGATAAAAAGATAAAGGCAACACTATACGATATTAGCATCATAAAGCAAATTTAGTGGTTATTATTCAAAACATGGCATAAGCTATGACAAGATTGCTCAAATTGTTACAGAAAAAGTAGTTTGCGTTTAGCAGATCATTGACAACTGTGGTATTTTTAGCAACAGTATTACGAATGTCACTAAAACGCCTGACGGACCTAGACAACCAGTATCCCGTCGATTAGACGCTTCAAGGATGTGACGTGTCCGTGACGTTTAATTTGCTGCTATCTTCACGAAGGCTTTCATCTGTCTCACCAAATTTGTCGTCTGCTAGGAAAATGGAACAAATTCGACAACTATTTCATCAGATATGCAAGTGACCCATCAGACAAATCGCGAAATGGCCATCGTCTGCAAGAAGCCACGCGTTCCCTGAACTAATTTCATTCATTTTTAGGAAGCAATGTATATTTCATATATTTTGTTTGATCACTTTTCAGTGTGCTTGATATAGCAGAATTGATTGGCCACCAATGATCTTAACCGCAGACTTCATATTTGCATCGTAGGTAATAAATAAGATTGATCTATTTTCGATAAAGTAGAGAGACGGTGTTTTCCTACTCATAAAATGTTCTATATGGATGTAAAAATTTACGGCCTTCTTGAAAAAATCTTCTCTGAATTTTGGTTTGGCTGAATTGTGCTTCTAGAACCAGAAAAGCCTCAAAATTTGGGGGTTTTTTTGGTAATCAAATGAAAATCTATAAAGTAATTTTTAGTATATATACGAACCCAATGCACGACAAACGTTAACGTAATGCCCCTACTGGACGAAAAAACGGCGAGAAGTACAATCTGTTGAAAGTTAATTACCGTTGTCCTTTAGAAGTTCTCGCGATATTAAAGTGTGTTGAAGCGTATACAACGTAACGATATCGGGAAACGTTCCGTACGACCAACGGTCAACCTACAGACTTTCAGACTTTACCGTTTGTATCTGTTCGTTGGTAATCGAAAATCAGTTTTTATTATAATAGTGCAGGAAATTATCGGTCTTTGTATGGCCAAGTACCCGTGTTTCTGTGTTAAATCTTTATATCATTAGATTCATTAACGTTTACCTCAAAGCTCAACAGATAAAAGAAACTTTATATTTGTATGGTTATGAAAAGGGGGTGACAGAGACGCACATATACCGCTAGTATGTGTTTTTACGCCCGTCGGAAAGGACCAAGAAGACTCTGGCCCAACGGATATCCGGTCTAGCACAGAAAAGGCACCGCATGTGTTATGTACAAAACGCATCAATGTATCGTGCGTTTAGCGGACATCTTAGTCCGCGGTGGTGTCCGTTCCAAGTTTTGGACATGTTCAAAACTTTCTTTTGGTTAGGACATACAATGTACTTCATCGGACGGGCATAGAACGGAATTGTAAACGCATGCAAACAGATACGAAAGAATTGAAAATATTGTCGTCTCTTGAAGGTTCGTTAGCGCTATTTGATAAGGTGTGACTGAGCTCTTAGGTAGTAAAATGACTACCATAAATATTCATTCCAAGCGCTTAGGATTAAACATTCAAGATAAAACCATAACTAAAGTTTCATGATGGGAACAGGAAAATTAGCATTAAGACTTTCGGGGTTTTTTTATACTTATTTAATTATAAAGTTACGTTATATTGGTATACATGTCATTTTTTTACTTAAAAATGTGCTGATAATTGAACTGATACAACATGTACATTATGTAGTTATTAAAATGTTCGGCAGATAAGAATGTTTCGAATTATACAGACTAAGACTACAGTGCCCGTTGTGTATGGGTGATACCTTGGCTGATTAAAAACTCTTATAAAACATTGTTAAGTATAATTATCATTTTCTACTTGATAGTATTACTAGTGTATTAGCCCTGATACACATGTTTTGGACTAGGTGAGACAGTATATATAATTTTAAAGGAATTAAAACGAATCATTGAGTTTCTTTAATTATTACTCAGCCATCGATGTTTCCGAGCCCGATGTGTAATATATTTTTATAATGAATAGTGCATTTCTCAAACTACTACATATACTCAAATACCATATCTCAAATGACCACATCACCATATTTTCACGGTGATAGTGATTTAACACTAGTAGATGACCCTGAAAATTTCAGACTCCAAATATGAATTATAAATTTTGAATTGCGAATAGTGTACTACGAACTGCGTTCCAAAAACCGATTGTCTCAGTAATGTTATCAGTATTATTAAAGAAATATGTAGTTAATTTTAATAATGATCTTTGAATTAAAATACCTGTATATATTTCCTTCCACCAGAATTAATGGCTTTGGCAACGTCTGTGATAGAACATAATCTTATTTGATATATAGGTACAAAAGTTGTTCGAATGCAGAATAAGATACCAGCTTAAGTTATGGGTGTAGTTATAAATAGTAATAAAAACAAATTATTAATGTGTTGTAAATGGGGAAAAAAAACCTATTACATATTTGAATCTTAGACAATCCCCTAGAAACTTAAAAATATGTGCATTCATTTGTTAGAATAGAATGAATAATTTTTTTTAAAATTTCACCGAAGCAGACTTGAAGCTCTTGCACTTATCACTTCCTCTCACTTCATGTGTGTAGCAAACACTTTTTTTTGACGAACTTGATGTTCGCAAACAACAGTGGCAACATCTTTGTAAATTCAGAACATTTCAACTCTGGTGGCTCCTCCATAATCATTTAGTAATTTCCTACAAGTCTTTGAAGCTTTCAATTATTCTTCGTTTATAGTTAGAAGAAGTGCAAACCGTTAGGTCTAAAACAATGCTTACACAACCTTTTCACTGTCAAAACTACCATAGGGCGACATAAACAAAAGATATAATGGTTAAATCCTACAGTTGCATGTATCGCAACGGGCACTGCACTGTCTGTAACGAGCAGATGGTGCTGCAAAACCATATACAATGATGTTAGTGTTATCGTATTAGAAAATTGCTTCTCAAGAGGAGCCAACTATCATCACAGCCAGATATTGGCGTTACAAAGCATGTTAAGATTTCCCGCGCTGACTGATCAACATGCTGATTCAATAACAGGTTAATCTCACATATACGGAGGGCCTTAACACGACAAGGGACAATCGAGTTAGCCCGGGAACATCTTCCTATCACCAGAACTCAAAACAAAATTTCCGCTCGTTTTCCAGATAACAAAAGATTACTCGGACCTTTTCGTGACAATAGCTCCTGATTTTCTACGACTTGGTCTTATAATCGGTTATGATATTACCGAGCTCGGATATGAGATTTTGTGAAATTTAATTTCATGGGGAAGTATGCCATTTTGATATAAAGATTGACATGCTATGTTAAGCAAAGATCATCTTCACGATCTAAGTCGCTGATGGCAAACCTTTCATATTACGCAATGTGGTCAATCTGAACATGAAATCAGTATTAAATTGTGACCCTTCCCCCGATTATAACGATTTCGCTCATTTATTTCTATGTCGACTTAAGCGACTTGGACACCATGTCTTGGTAAGCCCCAAATCCCGAAATAAGACCTATTGCAATACCATAATTGTATTTTTTGAAAATTTTTCTTTGCATAGGATTCTTTTAAAGGTTGTCATTTCCCTAGCTATTATATTTTTACGTCAAGCTTACATCAAGACGTATGATTTGAATATCAATCTTGTCTTAACATTTTCAAGTTATATTTAAAAATGTGTGAAATGATTTTATTGATTATCGCAAAAAAATCTAATCCACGCATATGTATTTGATTGCTGTGAGCTTTAGTGTTGCGAAAGAAGAAAAAAAAATCTTGTGAACAGCGACAGGTATTTTAGGAAAACGGCGCCTAACGACATAAATTGGCGAGGACTGGTCAACAATATGATGAAGAACTCATCGATTACTAGGTAATTATCGGTGTATTAAACAAAGAAGGTGGCACTGGGCTTCCCCCTAATCAATGCGGTACTAGTAACAAAGTCGGGCTCGGTGACAAGTTGACGGATCGGGCTTGTTCTTCTTGTTTACGCAGTAATCTAAGCGGTGATTACGAGTAAACATTTGTTTTATTTTTCTTGTCTCTATTGTTTGCTGATGATGGATAGAAAGTGCTGTAATCGTTGTAATCTTCATGTTTTTCAAAAGGTTTTGTCTACCATCAAAGTTAATCTAAATGTCTCTCCCCCTGTCCCCTAATTTGTCTTCATCTTGGTTTTGGGCCGTATTCAGTTTTCAGACTCGTTGGAGATAAGACTAACGGTTTTGTAAACATAATTACACGCAGATTGTTAGAGGAAACATACACATACACAAAACAATATAGAATGACAAATTAAAATTTCGAGCCTATTGCGTATCATTAGGAAGACATTTATCACCTTTTAAAGATTGGATTGAAATTCTAAAATCAAAGGAACTTCAAAGGTGACACAATCATTTATTGATATTTCAAAAGCAATAATCAACAATGTACACATGTACCAATCACACAAATTTTTGACAATTACTCTCAAAACTCACAATAGATATTTGAAAATATGAATGAAACAAGATATACCTTTCTCAGACATTTCAATTTCAAACTTGTTTATCGTAGTTAAAAAAAGCGCAGCAAGCCTGTCATAAATAGGTTTAAATTTCAGTTACCCATTGTGTAGAGCTTAAAGAGCAAGAAAGTGACATAGGTGACAGAAATACCTCACTTTAGTTCCTAGCAATTAAATATTTGAGGTGAAAGTTATTAAGAGCTAAGTACTTGAACATTCTCCTTCACGGATTTTATCAATTGCAAAACTATCATAAAATGTTGCGTAATTTTGCCCCAAACAAAATATAATTTAATCTCACAATTCATTTTATAAACATTTATAATTGGACAAAAGATGAAAAGCTTAAACTACCTTAGCTAAACACCAAGCGAATCTGAAAGACAGTTTCAAATTCCATCCCATTTCGGTACAACCCAGCTCCAAGCATTTCAAGAACTCCTGTCATTTTGAACATTTCCAGTATCATGCTGTTCAAGTCTAAAACATTTTAAAATGAGCTGTGGAGTTAAACCACGATTGTGGGTTGAGTGAAAAAAATGTAAAAGAAATGTATATGTACTAATTATTAAGAGACAAATCGCAACTGTTGCAAGTTTGTTTGCAAAGTTGTTAACTTTGGTGACTAATTGCCCCCTGTATAGGAAAAGGTGACCCTTTCAAGCGGGGACTAAAACACAAGGTTCTCTAAATCACGGACAGGCCCGGATTCAGTGTATACCTGTCAATAAAGTAGTTGATAAATAATTAATACCGGGAGATTGGATTATATTAGAGGTGCGATAATTCTTGTGTTATTTGTAATGCATTCATTTCACAACCGTCTGAGGCGCCTTCCTCGCAGTTTATCAAAGGAAAGTAAACGCATTGATACTTGGGAAGGTTGACAGCCCAAATGGAGTAGATTTAAGTGATATTTACAAAGACGCAAATTAGACATGACTAATGTTTTGTTCCCATAATTATACACACATTTACTTACTCAAGTCAAACATTTACCGGCTATTACACGTGGCGATGGGGAGGTATTACTACGCGATGGTGAAGTGCCGGACTACTTGATAGCGCCAGACGTATCACTAACCGCCGGCCTACTGGCGCTTCTTGCCTTCATCAAACATGATATATTGCTGAACAACCTGTGTACACCCGCTATTCATGATACCCTAGTTGTTTCCAATCTCTGTAGCGCCGCTCGTGTATTCTTGTTTCGTCGTCGGTGAACTTTCACATCTATTTAACGTTTTTTCGATAAAAGGTTTTTCGTGATAAACATTTAAGAGGAAAGTATAGGGACTAAATGACGAGTGCTGTTTGTAGTCTAAATTCTCTCACCACGGCGGAGGAAAGGACTCCTTGGAGTAATCCGACCGACTCCAGTATAACTGCGGACTAATCTCTTCAAGCTAAAACGTAATCCCACTAAGTGTATCTGTCCTATCTAACTTCAAAATATAAGCTTTATCGATAATCCCTTTTTAAAAAATGATAATCGATGGTAGGGTCATTTATCACACAAGCTTTTAGCGCCATGGGAGCGACAAGACCACGTCTTAACACAGATTGTTTCCCTTAAAACTAACGCTTTTCGTCTATGAATTCGCAGCTAATTTTCACCGGAACTGTTCTTATCCAAGACTTAGTGTAGCTTCTGTGAAATCCAACCTGTCAATTTGATACTAGACAATTTAATGTATAAGTTTATGTATTTAGTCTAGAAATTAAATTCCAATTTTTTTCATAATCATATCGTGAAACGTTGAAGTTGAAATATTGGATTAACCTTCAGTGGAACATGCACAGACGGAATCAAACAATAGCAATGTGTGAAGTATTTATGCATTGAATATTTGTCGATTTGGTTTTAGCACCTGTTTGTGGAAATGATTTCCGTGATAATTGCTGCTCTAGAATGTAATTGACACATCTATAATAAGAAAGGGAAAGTTTAAACGTGCTTGTATCAGGGCAATTTATGACAGAGGCAATAAAAAAGGGGGCATTCGCGTTATATCTCATGATAAAACTGCTTAAATGATTTTTTTTACGTGAAAAAAAAAAATAACTTCATACTTTTATTTAAGGAGGCTGGATGGTCAACAAATTAACCATCAGATCTACCTTATGATTTTAGACCTGGATATTTTTAGCAATTCACAGTCATTTAGTAAAGAAAAATTCCAAAACCCTTTAGCTATTAATTTGAATAATTATATTCCTATATTATTATATTGAGCTCTTCATTTCAAGGAGATTAATATAGTATACAAATTGCCACGATCATCCAGTCCTCTTAATGAGGGCTTTCATAAATACATATAGTTTGTGAATTTTTTGAACACTTTTAAAAGACTTGCTAAAATCACTGTTACAAGGATCTATCGCACTAAATTAAATACTTATAGAATGAATACACAAGTACATGTTAATGTTGTTGCTATAATTTTGTTTCAGTAACTGGACCATAAAACGGGAATAATAAGAGAAAGTTTAGGGCTGTGAACTGTGTTTTTCGCCCGTTATCTGAACAAGTACTTTTTGCAGAACACTCGGCAAAATGCCGTCCTAACACCTTTCACTGAAAGGAATTGAAATTGTTAAGCAAAAACAAACAGATCTCTGATATTTCGCTCATAAAATAGGCGAATAAGCGGATATTAAAAGACTGATCAATTTTCCCGTGAGATTTATGGTCAGTTTGACCGGCCTCGCACATTAATTTTCATCAATATGCTACAAGAGACAGAGAGAAGTACCTTATTCTGGTCCTCGCGGTCTGAGATTTACAGCTCAAAGCCCCGGGTGATTAGCGCGAGTTTGTCCTCGACTTAAGGACATCTTAAAATATAATTTATGTACACATAATGATGCGTCTTGGTATCGACTTTAAACCGTTATAAAGGTGCGATAAAGCGACCATCAAAGGGAAATGGTTGAATTGTCTTTAGATTAGAAATCTGGCGTCGAGATAAATTTGGTCGAGTATGCAAAAAGCCCAATACACAACATACCGTCTAATGACTTATTTTTATGTATTCAGTACTGTAAGCAAAACTGATAACGATAGGAAAAGGTGTTAAGGAAAATGCAATAGCTCAAGATAAAAGAGACAAAGGTGTCAGTGTTAAGATTGATGCTTGTATCATATGCTTGTTAATTACGTAGAGTAAAGCGCTCCAGAGACACCCCGGGTTGACATTTTCGAGGGTCTACTTGTAACATAGCTGTTAATGAAAGTTCGTCTTGCCCTCGAAGATGTAAAATATCACTCCTGTCTAAATTTTTAGAATTTTTTAAAATATTGTACTTGTCGGATACTTTGAGCAGACATTGTCTCATACTCTCGATGCATTTCACAAGTGTAAGATCTTGCGAGCAACATCACGTTCAAACTCAATAAATAGTGATATGTCTGAGTGTCGTGGAGTAGATGAAGCTCAAAATAATCTTCAAACACTGCATCAAAATAAAACACTGTGGTGTTGAAACAATGAACTTGTATCCCCCGAAATGAAGTTTTCTTAAGGTCAGTCGACACGTTCCTCGAGCATCTTTTTTGTATCTCCTCGTAATAAAGAGTTCCAATAAAAATAATCCGGTTTTTTTTACCGAAATGAGTTTCAAAAATTATAGTTGCAAGAAAGCTGGTAAATCAATTACAATTGTTTCCCCCGAACTTAGGCTTCTTAAACGACAGACGATAGATGCTTTTTGACAATTTTGGAAACATGATAGATTTTCAAATCTATCGCGCTACTTTGTATATTCTCCTTACACTGAAAAGATTTTTATTTATTTAATTTTTTTTTACAATATGCGAAGTTTATTGATTGCAATAGTATACACTTTATCAATGGAAACTTTCATTGTAATCTATAATCAATTCATAGAGTTTACAATGATTATGCCTTAAAAGTTGATATACTATACCTAATTTTTATTTTGGCTGATGCATTATCTGTGATATTGTGAATATAAAGTAACCGTGTGCTACTTTTCTGCACGTATGAATATAATAAAAGGTCTAAAATAACCATGATTAAAAATAACCCGCTTATATCATACTACGGATCAAGCAAGTTCTATAAAGTACAAACCAGAACTCGTAAGGTGATAAATAGGAAATACTTCAAAGGATCGTTCTTGCGAACGGAGTTCGGATTTCTTCGGTGACAGCCATTATGCGCATAGATGGATGTCTCGCTTCCGGGTCGATGGGGGCGCCACTGGTGACTTGTGTTGTCATCAACAATAATCAGTCATAATTTGCTCCGTATTTTGTCATCAGGGGTGTTAATATTAACGCCGGCGCCTTGGCAGGTTCTGCCCCCAGACTCTGATTTCAAAGGAACTTCTACAAAGAAAGACATTTGTTGCCGGTAGGTCTACGATGTAGACGGGTCACGTGATACAACCTCAGAGGGTTACTTCAAAAAGGCTGTCACTTCAAGTCATGGTAGATTACTGGTGACGAGTTGTAGAACCTTAGCAATAAGAGATTCATATTTCATGCACAATATATGAGTTTAATTGTAAAAGTTGGGGTTTGTTTCGCTTGGGAGTTTAATTTTTCATAATAACTCTCACCAGTTTCCTCCACGATGATTGTTTTTGATTGAGAAGTCGTGAAATTGCATATCGACTTTCATTTTTCAATATCTGAAAGTGACGATGAATCGATATAGTTAACGAAATAATTGTCAAATGACTACTCCGTGACGAGAGACGGAGAACTTGAGAAGGACATATAGATTTAAGAATGGAAACTCGCTGATTGAACAAAATTTTAAACTGATCTTATAACAAAATGCAATGATTAAAATTGATTTTCTTCTCAACAGTCGCTCTTTAATTTGTTTCTTCAAGTTCTCTATATGAATTGTTTTCCGCTTTCCGTTTTGAACGGGTTGTTCTTAGTTGTTTTCACTGTTGCTCTATATAGAAACATGTATGTGTTATTTTCTCTGAGTTGTTCTCAACGGGTTGTTTGTCCATGTTGCTGTGTATTATTTTTGTTCTCTATGTTAGTGTTTATGTTGTTTTCTACATGTTGCTGCTTATGTGTTGTTTTCTTTATGTTACTGTGTATCTGTTGTTTTCTACTTGTTGCTGCTTATGTGTTTTTTTTTATGTTACTGTGTATATGTTGTTTTCTACTTGTTGCTGCTTACGGGTTGTTTGTCCATGTTGCTGTGTATTATTTTTGTTCTCTATGTTAGTGTTTATGTTGTTTTCTACATGTTGCTGCTTATGTGTTGTTTTCTTTATGTTACTGTGTATCTGTTGTTTTCTACTTGTTGCTGCTTATGTGTTGTTTTCTTTATGTTACTGTGTATATGTTGTTTTCTGCATGTTGTTGCTTATGTGTTGTTTTCTTTATGTTACTGTGTATATGTTGTTTTCTACATGTTGTTGCTTATGTGTTGTTTTCTTTATGTTACTGTGTTTATGTTGTTTTCTACATGTTGTTGCTTATGTGTTGTTTTCTTTATGTTACTGTGTATATGTTGTTTTCTACACGTTGCTGCTTATGTGTTGTTTTCTTTATGTTACTGTGTATATATTGTTTTCTACACGTTGCTGCTTATGTGTTGTTTTCTTTATGTTACTGTGTATATGTTGTTTTCTACATGTTGCTGCTTATGTGTTGTTTTCTCTAAGTTAGTGTATATGTTGTTTTCTACATGCTGCTATATATGTTTTCTTTATTTGCTTCATGATACTGTGTATGGAATGCTTTCTCCATGCTGCTGGTTATGGGTTTTTCTCGGAGTTGTTGATAGTATTTTGTTTATCCCTTTTGATGTATATGGGTTGTTTTCTCCATGTAGCTGTTTGTGGGTTGTGTTTTCTATGTTGCTGTTAAGTCTCATCAGCTCTTTTCATAATGTTTTCTTACAGTTCTGATCAGGTGCAACTTCTTTCACCTAAATTAGATTTTTAAAAATTATTCTCGGTACATGTTTTCAACCCTGTGACTAATGATAATCCTTAAACATGCATGGGGTGTACATGTACCTTCAGTACTATCTGGAACATAAGCTTTTTCGCGTGTTATTAATTTGCACTTTTTTTTCTTAAAAAGAAATGGAAACTCTAGTCTATAATTTCGTTTTTCGCCTTTGATATAGAAGAGGGTGATGTGAGTGCAGTAGTCTTTTTCTGGCAAGACCTTGGTTTGATTGGGCCGGGAGGGGTAAATGATAACGATCAGTTTGGAGTGACGGCCATCAGATAGCGGTGTCAATCGGGAGAGACTCGTTTGATACCTGCATGGAGACCCGACAATCGGCGCTCACTTTAACGCCTCTTTAATCAACAGTTATTATACCTATAAAATCTTTATTTCATACAGCGATAGACGTGCGGCTAAATAGGTGACGACATGTGGCGTTGCAGCTTATGTGAGAGAGAGATTCAGATGTCAATACACTGGTCAAAATTTTTTGTGACAGATTCACAAAGAAAACTACCAGAATATCTGTCAGACGGCTTTCCCGTGGTGGTTTTTTATTTTATTTGATTTCTATAAATGAGAAGTTCTTTTTAATTCTACAAAATCGTGTTTCTGAAATTTGACACGCGTTCAAGGGACTTTTATACTTAGCTGCACATTTCTTTTCAAAATATTTTCTTTAACACAGTATTAAATTAGCCTTGGCTTTTAATCATAGGTAAAATTGAAATGAAAACGTATCGCCTCTTACAAGGGAAAATGCGTTAATTAGCGTTCCCATTTAATATGTCTCCCCAATCCGTCATTCCAAGTCAAAGTTGTTCTTAATATCACGCGGTGCCATCAGATAAGATTTAATAAATTTATGCAATATGCAGTTTTTAATTGATACTGAAATACGAATACAGGTCTTTTTCCTTTCGCAAAGCCCCCTCAGTTGCAATTATGTCTTGACATACAGACGGTGTTGTTTCGAATAGTTATTTAGTGTAATGTACCAGTATTAAGACAGTTTGTTCCAATTTGTCTTGTAACACAATATCATAAATGTATCCCCATCTTTGACGCCATGGAACCATTACACCAGGTAGACTTTCCTCTAATTGAGATATTACAAGTGTATCGATAGCTCATCTGTCGTGCCGTTGATGCGAGCTGTAATTGTCTCCCACCTTTTTGGGACCGATTCATTGGTCTCTAAATGGCTGGCACTGTATAAGGTTGCATTCGTCCAGGGGTGACGGGTACATGAATTCGAAGAACAAGCTTACAAAACATGTGGCCACCGACTCGTTTGGCCTCCGTGGGTAGATGAACACTTTGGCATCGCATTGGGCAAATTTCTCTAACAAAATAGCAATGTCACGTCGGTGGTGTACACAAAAACTTCTTTGTTATCGAAATGACTGGCTTTAAGATTGATTTGGGTGATAGATTTGATAAACCCTTTAGAAGTGTGAAATATAAATGTTCCAATGCGTTCATTGTATTGTGCAACGGCGCGTTTGATTTCAATCGCTCGACAGAAAGACCTAGGAGAGAGACATAATTTTAAACAAACTTCTCATTTTCTCTTGAACAAACTGGATAATTTAAATGAAGAGGATGAAAAATGTAAATCTTAATTTTGAACGAATTTGACACGAGAATTAGAAAAGAAGTCGATAAAAGCGTAACTACACTGTAATTTGAGACCTATTTCAAACCTTATTTCTGAATTATCGCTTCTTGTGCGATAGGCAGAAAAAAAATCAGGCAAATAAATACAAGTAGAATATTATTTAAACATAAGCAAAAAGCTTGAGGTTGTCCAACACCGTATGTGTAGAAACAAACGCCCCTGCCAAAGGGATCCTACAAGGGCTTGGACTAATGGCCTTTCTAATGAATGAAATACGTTACTAAAAGTCACCTGTTGTACGTTTTTTGCTGGAGACATGCAGGAGACAGGTTATAAGGGGTGCTGTTTTATCTTCAAGTATCACTGAGGCTCCGACTTTGATCCCCGGATGAGAAAGCTCCGAAATGTCGGGATCGGCCTACAGGTTGATAGATGCCATTCTCCAAAGCTATAAAAATGCCTGTGATGTAATGGTTTTTCAAAATATTTATTTGAAATATAACTAACCTCTTAGAAAATTGAACCTCAAAGAGGGTATATAAGAATATACATGTCGTGAAACTTGACTACATTCATCTTTAAGTGTTATTTAGGAAAGAGGCGAACTGTCTGTTTGTGCAGTGACGAACTTGGGATATATAGCTAAGTTTATCGTCTAAGCAAACCAATACCAACCTTAGATGAAAAGACAGACACCTCTTTAAAGGTGAAAAAACAAACTTTTGAAAGTGTTAATTTCAAACATGTGATGCCGCCTTTTACATTAGGTTTACACTCAAGAGCAAACAAAAGATTCATCAGTGAAGAGCCCGCGACGGTCGTCCGAGGCTGTCCTGTCCTAAAACCTTACTTGTCACTTAACATTCCTTTCACAATGTTGAATTTATAATTTTAAACAGACAAATTGAAGAGGTTTTTATTTGCGCTTTCATATCTAGACTATAACATGCCAAACCCCAGTCATAATCGTCCTCTATATCAAAATGACTGCCGCACCGATCGGCGGAAGGCTGAAGTACATGTTTGTAGAAATCCTAGTTTTCCGACTTCAGATCAAAAAGAACTATCAATTTATAGAATTTATACAACTGTTTTTCAAAGTTCTTAATGTTTATAATTGACCAAAAATTGATGCGTTTCACAAGATAGCCACAAGTAGGTACGCGCACCCCCCTCCACTTCCAAAAAAGGAACGAAAAAATATAAAAACACGATGTCGGAACTTCAGTATTTTGATCTTTTTTTATATACATGTTGATAATCATAGTAATTCAACGATGATGTAAAAAAGTTACACAAATAGTAAAAGAAATCGTTTCAGAAAACCATAAATAAAATATGGCAACAACTCAAGCATTGCAGAACTTTTAGTTCAAAATTTGTTAAATTTTATTACGAAATTTAATTTTATACGCAATGTGATAGTTTAACTATGTATTACATGTATATATCTAATTTTCCCCTCCTTTTTAAAAAAAGAAAGATTTAAACTACTTCATATTTTCTTCACTTCAATTAAAGTTTTAAAATTGCTGTCATACCTTTTCTTAAAGTTAGATTCTCTATATTCCATTTTTAGGGAAACAATGAAACATTTTATTTTAGTTTTTTCCCCTCACTCATTTCTTTTAAATCGTGAGTTGTATGCTATATATTTCAAAATAAGAAATGACATTTTTATTGAGTTTTTGTACGCATTTATCTAGCGCTCAATCTAGGCAATTCCTAGTTCTTTTTGCGTGATTTAATTGAATTATCAATCTTTGGAATTACGCCACAGACCCGGTCTGGCGGTTCGAGTCTGTCCCCCCGCAGCGCTAACAAGAACTAGATATTTTCCCGCCATCTTTCTTGTTCGATTATAATCAAGTGCGTAGACAAACCTTTCTCCAGTTCAAAGTGAATTATTTTTTGGTATGTATTTAGCTCAAATGTATCTTATTTATCAAGTGTCTGCGCTTCAATTATCATACTTTAGGTTCTAACACTTCTAGGAGGTGCCGACGCCTGAAAATTGATGAGTTCTGATTATGATCCGCGTAATGATACAAAATGGCGGTAAGCAGTTGCTAAGATAAAGGCAAACTTATTTAAATCAAAAGACTTGGTAAAAGAGCATAGTTGACTTATGACTTGGTAGCAGACAGTTCAAGTTTCATTTAAACATCACACAAATCATCAAGTGTCTTTTACTAATAATAATTCCAGAATCTTGGTTTTAAGACATTCTATAACTTTCATGATGACGAATATTCCCTGGATCTTGAAAGCTGCTGAACAAATAATTAATACACATGGCGTCAAAGATTTCTTAAAATGTTGAGCGCTGTGTTTTCTCACGATTAAAAATTATTTCGCATGAAAAGTGCGGAAACCCACGAGAAGAAATTTAATTATGCTTGGACCTGCTGATTTAATTTATTTTCGTGATCCAAGATGAAAATACTTTGTAAAAATAATATTTTCTACCAACCTGTATAACATTGAAAGACGCGCCTTGCACCATTTCATACCAGTTAGCACAAATTGAGAATGACCAGACCCTTTAAACTGAGAAATTCCCATTGACCGTTTACAAAGTGCTTTAAGGATTTAAGAAAATTTTGACGCCTTTCAGATTAAGTGAGAAAAGTCTGTTGCATAAATCCGCGCCGTGTCTGTTCAAATACATATTTTGCATGGAAAACAATGAAGAGATTTCACACATCGTGTCGCCACTCGCCGCCACCAGACTGCGCTTGAAGCGCCAAGATCCGGGCATTTAGCGTGAATTGTAACCAAATCGGACACAAGTCTCTCTCTTATCAAAATAAAGGATTCCGCGTGGCGTCGATCGGAATATTCCGGTGAAAGTTTTTCAATATTATGATGAGATCAGTGAAATGAGCGTTATAATGCAATTTCACGCGTGAAAACAACTTCTATTATAACGGCTTTATTTTGTGAGATGATTGTAAATTTTTCTGCACAAGAACTTCAAATGGCCATTGTCCACAGTGTGTGCAAACAACACCTCACCTGCAGGCCTCGACGCGGGTACATGTACTTATATCGCTTTAGTATGTTTAGTATATTCAATTTGTGTTAATACATTAACCACATTATAGCTCGGTTTACCCCTTCTTGCTATCAATTGGTGATTTTTTTTAAAAATCTTTAACAAAGAAAAAAATTGTGTAACCTTTTACAACTTTCAAAGAACAGTTATTATAATTTTTTAATGTCCATAATAAAATATTAACAAGCTGATATTTTGTTCATAATACACAAAAAAGTTCAATGCATTTAGATATACTTTTCATGTGTATCTCAAATCAAAATAACAGATTTTTTTTTATTACACCGTTGATGGTATTTGCAAATTAGTTTTTTTTTCAAATAGGCGTTTCATATACGTGGATTAGATTTTAGAATTACCACCTACATTTTTATGTCAATAATATAAGCAATTGAATAAAAACAATTAGGGAATATGTATTTTTAAATATTGTAAATATATTTATCATGAAAACGTTGATATAATTATTTTATGTATTTTTTTTTACGTAAATATATAAAGATATCATATTTGTCGGGAATATATATTAAAGTAATTAAAACTGCATGGTACATGTATATGAATTTCTTAGTTAAGGGGGCTTTGGGGTTTTGGCCAATTTTCTTCCTAGGAGAAAAGAAGTGTTTATTTGTTTTTAATTCATCTATTCATTTATGATGTTTTTTTTTTTTAAATAAATCTCTGAATAAATATCTAATGTATACACACAATTATTTAACGCATTTAAATCAAAATAATATTGAAAATTTAGATATTTCAAAAAGTTTTTTAAAAAATGTATCATATGTTAGTGCTTATTTATCCCTTTTCCTGACTGTTGAAATGTCTATATGTGTATTAGCATGCATGTTTAGTTTTAGTAGGGGTCAATCCCTCAGAGTACACATGTATACACTGTACATCGAAAGCCATTTTAACTCTAGTACATGCGTGCATGACTATTTTGATGGGATGGCAAAACTTCAAACATATCAACATTACTTCATACACCCACCCTCCACTCATATCGATTTGATAGCGAAATACGCCAAGTGGACTATTTTGATATACTATTTTATTTATTACACAAAAAAATCAATGTGTTTCAAATATGGAAGACTGCAAAAACCCCATCTGTCCGGGTTTTTTTTTTTATCAGATTTTGGTCAGTGGTTATCTGATATTAATAATAAAATTATTATGAGACAGCGGTCAAATAATATCTAGGTCATCAACATGTCAGAACGAGGCAAGGTGTCGTCGTCGCATCCACTCCTTTGATTTCAATTTCAGATAGGAGTTTTTATAGACTTAAACACATTAAGTATATTTCACACTTGGTTTAACTGAAATGAGCTAATGAATTTGCGCTCCCTGACTTTTTTCGATTTCGATTATTGGAGCTAGGACTCACACACGATTTAGAATTCCAGTCGCCATCGCCGACTAATTTTTCTACAATTACAAGCTAACGCTCTGAGTATTCATTACACGCACATTGTATCAACGTTACATCAAACGTATCAACGATTCAGTTTTAAATCTAAAAACTTTAACACATTGATCAGAATATTGGTTTTGATAATAATTTTTGTTAATGATCTGAGATGAATTATGACTTAAAAAACAAACTTTTTAGGTGTATTGTGCCTTTTATCGTTTATAAAACCATGATTATTTATGGTATTCATTGTATATCACACACAAAGGATCGGATACCTTTACTTACAAGTTAAAACAAATTTATGTATCACAGAAATAGTTATATTTATAACTATACTATATAAAGGTATTTTTAAATTACATCTCATAAAACTGAAATTTGACATACTCAAAATCAATTTCCCTGCCACATGTTTTAAAAATTTTAAAAATTGTTGAACAGGATCTGACGGAAGTATCATTGAACCCTTAATCGTGGACTGAATTCACATCCTGCTTTGCCAAAAATATATCTTCAAATCATTTTAATTTCTTGTCATGTACATGAATTCATCAATGTTAATGCAACATTTTGACTTGACGCAATACCAATATTTTTTCTTCATCTATTCTTGTTGTCCGAGAATTCCCGTTTCCAAATGATAACCTTTCCCATTTCAAAGCTGTTGCTTGCATGCATCTGTACATTTGGAACAATATCAGTGGCAAAAAAAAAAGATGTTTTAAAAAATAGCTGGGTAGTTTGAATGTATATCCAGTTTCCAATAACGCGTTATTCACACATTAAGGTATCAATGCATCACCAGGCGTAGAACAAACCCTGCCTGCTCCTGATCCAAGCTGCCTGAAATAATTGTGGGTAGTCACGAAACTACTGCATTGTGCTTTACAAAATATCACACAACTTTTATCGAATTATCGCCACAATTAACATTTATATATCGCCAGATCAACAATCATGTAAAGCAATTTTGTTAATATGTAAAGCCCTGAAAAGGCGTTGAATTTGATACCATTTCTACAAAAAATATCAATATTTGCAATTCGAGATAGCTTCAACTCGTGTATTGTTTTAGGAGCGTGTTGGGCTTTTTGATGATGTCATCAGACAAAAAACTCCCAAATCGTTTACGATGCGAGTGTTAAGGCCGGATTATCTCCAGCAATGCTATCGACCGGTAGCTTCGACAGATATTGACAATTACGGCAATGTGATGTCCTAAGCCTTTCTCCAAAACAGATGTTGGTATGAAGACTAGAGACCCCTCTCTCCATCGATAATTAGCCTTCATTATAACCTAATTATCTTCCACGAGATTACTAAAGTTTCTCATGATTAAATAACACAACATTTATAAGCGCAACCCCAAAATTTCCAGCAGTCATCTTTTTATGCACAGATGTCTAACCATTGTAAATTTTTTTTATCACGTTTTAAAGAGATTGCTCTGTTCCTAAATAAAACTGACATTTTTGATATTGAAGTTTTCAAATTAATCGAAGCTTGTCGATATATAAATACATGTACATTTACATACATTATTAAATGCAAACGGAACAGTTTGATATGTAAAACACGCAAGGCAATTGGCTTAATATCTTTTGTGTTACTGTAAGGTTCTTTTTTCTAACATTTTTTAGAATTAATTTTAATCCAATACATTTTCAAACATTTTTACAAACTATTCAAAGGATTCAAATAGTATTACAGGAACATTAATCATTTGAAAACACCGTTGAATCCAGAGGTAGTACGGAGTGCATTGCTATCAATGGACTCACACGCTAGGTAAATGTGCAATCTCAATTGCATTATGAGTGCTTTCACCATGTCTGGAAAGATTCCAGGCTTAATAAAAATGTTTAAAGCCAGTGAGTATAATTAAAACCATCGAAGACTAAGTTTGTGAATGAAAAATTCAAGTTATGAGAAAAAGTTAAAAAGATTAAACGAATGCGCACTCGGTGAGTAAATTTCAGTGGCTAAACAAGAATAACTGTCAGAACGCTGTTTTAGTCTATCCCATTACCTTAAATGCGTTTGTCTTTACCAAATTATACAGAGATTCTTGTTCCCAGCAGGGTAGGAATTCAATTGTCATTTCATCGCATCAATTTGCCTTTAAACAAGACGGTAATATGAAAAATAAACCTTTTTGATTTGATTGAAATTAAGTATAATCTGATACAATCAGTTAATCGTCTGCTGCGCAGCGGGAACGCGCCGCGCGCGAGCTTCGGTAAGATCTCGTCTGCTGTAAAAAGCTGACCTTTGAAGAACCAGTCAAATTGGGAAAATATAACACCAAGAGACGCAACTAATCGGATCCTTACTTTCAAAATATCCAATAATGTGTTGGGTTTGCTTTTCCCCAAATTCAGATTACGGAATTATTGCACAATATCGTCTTTGCAGAATACATTTCCTGGCAAATTTTGTCCCTGGATATTTCGCTATCTTATGCGCGCACCTCCCGAGGAGTTTCAAAGCGTTTTATCTCTTCCTAAATCGTTATGGCGGCGAAATGGTAAACGGTTTTCTTCATAACTCATCCAGGCCTTTTATTTCATATTGACGCTATAAAAGACACATCAGTTGGTTCTCTCTTATACAAAAAGTTTTAATCTGATTTCAAATGAGTTTAGATTTTCAAAATTATTTCTGCAGTTACGTCCGTACTCAGATTTCTAAATTTTTGCGCAATAAAAGCAACATGCTGAAGCGAAAATATAATTAGAGGCTTAAAAAAGAGATTTCCGATTACAAATCTGCTAAAAACTTGATGTTACGACGTTTAAAGAGTAAATATGAATATCATATCACCACACAACATGTGACACTGTTTCTATTTTCCATTACGGGAAAACATTCACGATTATCTGTGATTGAAATAAATCCGTTTTATCGTTGTCATCCCCTCAATCGTGACGAACAGTCAACACTGTCAGCGACAACTGTCACCGAAGACCGAACCCGATTTAAAAACAACAGATGTGTATCCGGATTTGAGATATCCTCCGTATCCGACACGGCTATTGGTTATCTTTTTTTTTTGCAACATGTTGTAAAATACAAGTGTAACAATATCTTGACGGTGTGTTATTCTACTGTATTTAATCGATGTGTTTAATTAATTCATACTATTCAATTATAATAACACGCGACCCAAATTTCAGAATTTCTTAAATAATTTTTATATATCAGTATACCAGTACTGCATTGTCGCCTTATCTTTATTCTTTAAATCATTCTTTTGAAGTCTTCGTTTGGAAATTTTTAATTCAAATTTATGCATGGCAAAGTACGCAACGAGGTTGCACTCTTTAATATTTTGATATGAAAAATTCTTAACACGATTCATATGGATATGCATAACTGATTTCGGGTCTGTATTACCAAAATACTAAACTTAGTACTAGCTCATGGAATTTTTTTCTCACTCCACAGTTCCTTCGTTTTGTCGTTCAATATCATATACCTTTTGATTGTTTCACCCTTAACTTATTGGTAGATGTTGTTCTTGAAAACAAGACCAGTGACGGAGCTTCAATGTTGACTATTTATTTTTATTTCAAAAGCTGTCATGGCCAACACAAGAATTACAACAAAAAAGTTTCCATGTATTTCTTTGACTCTTTTAGTTTGTAAATACCAAGAAATACTGGCACATTGAAACACGTAACTTTATACACCTACGCAAACTTATATCAACAAAAAAAAAAAAATAAACTTAAAAAAAAATCAGTTTAATATATTTTGTTTTATTAATTGCTGCTAAAATAAAACAAATTCATAACAAAAAGGAAAATAGTTTAAATAGCACCATAAACAGAAGCACGGAACTTAGATTGTGTCTACAGATAAAACGACTCCACGCCAAATAACTTATCTAATGAAGCAAGTCTTCCACTTGATAACAGCATATCTGTCAAACCGTAACACATAGTTTCTGTAGTAAAATAATTAAAATGGTTATACGCGTGAAAAAGAAAGACAGTTCGACCTGAGAACATATGACATTGTTGACACACACACAAACACATAGACAATAGATAAAGTCATTTTGCACACTCCCCGCATTGCTCAAATTATACAAGAGAAAAAAAATATCCCCATATATTACACCATAGTTTTAGGAAAAGTATTTTTCAAATTCAAAAACGTTCTACCATAAAATCAAACCGACCAATCACAGAACTTCTTATTAAGAAAGTTCGTCTGTTTCCTGCCGCTTGATTAGTCAGTAGACGGTGAGCACTAGGGATAGGCCTTTGAGGCCTAATGCCTTATTGACTGCACATCGTTCTTCAGAAAATATCAAGCAGCGGTGACAAATTTCTGAAATCTGACCAACCCTTGTCTTTGTTCTATGGCACTGCCCAGATCATTATGACAATTACTAATGACAGGCCTCATATTCTAGCATTGTTGAGGAGCATGTTGCACCTAATTGAACTCAAGCGTCATCATGAACCCGTGCTACCATGAAAACGAATATGTTTTCCTAGTAATTATGAACAATAAAGTCTTCATTTCTCCATAGCTACACTGGGTGATTCATGATGTAGTGCCTTCTTACGGTCCAGTCCATTAAGCATCTGCTCCATGCTTCGGAGTTCGCTATGAGGTTTGGAGTGAGCAGCCATCGGTGTCATATGATGGGATAGGGGACTTCGGGGTCTAATCGGAGACGGTCGGGTAATTCCGCCATAATTCGGGGGAGACGAAGATTTGATGCCACTGTCACTAGAATTTGGAGAAATGTCACCATGAGATTTAGAAAGTGAATACGAATAAGGTGAAAATCTTTGATTCGACCTGCTTGGGAAAATGGGTCCTAAAGGCGAGTTTGGAATAGAGGCTGAAGGTGAGGTCGGGTTCCTTCCGCCGAGCGACGAAGACAGACTAGAATAGTTTGACTGCATCAGATGACTCTGCAGTGAGAATTGGTTTAACGACGATAGGGCGTGAGCGGGTAAATGACTTAAATCGGAGTGTCCTGAGGTAGTCAAAAATGGCATTTGCAAACCTTGTGACAAAGAGGAACTTCCGGAAAACAACATGTGACTCATGGGATACGGAAAGCTAGATGCTGATGACGTATACGGATACAGATATGGAAACATAGGATGCGTCACAGATGGCTGAACAACTGTCACATTTGGGGGACTAGAGTGTTCTTTTGAAAAGAGTCTACTACATCCGGGCGATCGTTCTCGCTCCGGTGAACTTCTTTCACTCGATCTTGGAGAATCACTTCCGGTTTCTCGCTGTTTTGATTCCTTGTTTTTCTCCTCGACAAACGGCACCTCCGGAGATTTGGGCGGAGGTTCCGGCGAGGAACTAGCACTGCGGGTTTGGGAGTTGGTCTGTGTATCAGATTTAGCGGGACTTTCCTGATTCGAAACGTCTTTAGGAGATTTTTCTGCGTTTGAAGCTTTAAAATCTGAAAGATAAAACCGAAAATTATAATTGGATAAATCTCTTAATCACAGATAAATGTATGTGAAAAGACTTGAAATTTGTTCAAATTGAATAATTCTAAGCTTGGAACATCATAACTAATAATTTTTTCATTAAAGCTCTATGTGAGATCAAACACTTCACATGAGACGAGTAAGAAACCCGCATTCCCCGCCCATCACCGAAAATGTTTCGCCAAAGCAAACTCTTAATTGTGATTTGAAGTAGAGAAAAAGAAAGCCCAACTGTAAATGAACAAATTGACAGAATGTCCAAGTATTTTTCGCTACGATTCGGCTGTTCATTTAAATTTCATTAATAACTCCCCCGCCCATATTATGGATTAACAGCAGGGAGTGATAGAGGACAGCGGATTCACACAAAAGAGAAAATAAATAAGAGGGAGGTGAGGGTGCGCAAGTGTTAAATTTGTTGCTATTGGAATGCTTTCATCAGAAGCTATTCAAAAGGTGGCAAATTATGTCGGAAGCAATGTTATTTATGACAACGCTAGAATTTGGTAAAACTCGCGCGGTCCTGCAGACAGTGCGTCTTTTGGAATGGGAATGTGTAAGTCACCTTGCGTAATTCCAAACCAAACTCGGCAGATACCGTGAAAAGTACCACCTTTGTTGTTGGTTTGGGGCATTTCAGCCGCTTTGTTAGGTCGTTGTGTGTACGTTGATTAAATTTAATAATCACTCGGACCCCGGTCATTGAAACCACCAAATGTATACATCGGAAAGATTGAATAATGATTATCGGCGATTAACGGATTTCGGTTTTTGTGTAGACTCCTTATTTTATCTTAACGTGCGAGTTTGTCGTTGTAAGCTCCAAATTAGTAGTTTGATACAACGTGTAAATATGAGATAAGAAGCCAGTGTACACCATTGTAAAGAGTATGTTTCTCTCTATCTTACTTGCGAACCCGATAAAATTCTAAGTCTTGTATCGCATATACACATTATTACCATGCCAAAGTGTTTAGCATAAACTGACAAAAGCACAGGATTTCACAAGTAATGGACTTCTGTGACATCCCAACCCCAATATTTGATATACAAAAATAGCCACATGACAGGTTTTTGTAATATTTTGTACTTTCTCCTCTTCCTTATCATGAATTCAGAGATTCTAGTGCTCAGCGTAATAGCAGTTTACTTCTGGCTTATTTTGGTCACCCTTGAATCCAGGAATTTGCAATTACGCAAGTAATACTTGTCTCTTGTCATGTCTTTTTCTAATTCGGTGCTGAATATCAGATATATTATTACAAATACCCACTGTTTCGCTATAAATATTCCTGCTGATTTCGTTCTTAACCCCTGACACTTTTAGTCATTCATTCCTTTGGACGTTTTCCCATCGTTTTCGCGCAGTAGGACTTCGTTTGCTCATAGTCAGTGTCCCAAAGTGCATAAACACATTTCCCCAGCGCAAAATCACAAAAAATATATGTGTTTTTTCCGCCAATAACATTCCTTTGCACACTAAGGCGATGTTCTACCCCGGGCAAACTGACGCGTAAGGGTTTCTTATTCTCGCCGTGGCACCACACTTATAAGATTGGGGGAGAGACGAGATGCTATCCAACAAGAACGTGTGGATTTCTCGACATGAAACGCGCGATATCTTGTTGATAAAGTCCGGATCCAAGCAAAAAACCAATGCCACACAGAAAGGAATACAAGATAACAGTCAAATGGTGTATCAACAACTAGAGATATTTTTATTTATATCAGGAGACGCGAAGAAATCAAGAAGAAACATTTCTCTTATCATGCGACCCCTGTTTATAAAGAAGTGAAAAGACAAAATAAATGGGCGAGATGTGTTAGATAACCTATCTATATTCCACGCAATCAAAGAGGTGAAGGACCCCGTGTCTGTCACCAAAAGTCATTTCCATATGAATTTCAGACTTTAATATTTAGCAGATTTTCATAACAACTTAAGCGTATATGTTTGAAAGATTTTTCAAGATGTTGCAAAATATTTCAGCTGATATGTTTAATGGGGCACCGCCTAGATTGCTAGAGGCACTGTGCAACAACTGTTGGCGATAATAGATGTGAAAAGTTATATCAAATCATAAAATGGCTGTGACACAGGTGTGACAACTGGGTGGTACCTAGCATTTCTAACACTTTCTACGAAGTCAGAGACCGAGTTTTTAACTTGGTTAAGTATGTGTGCGAAAAAAAACCACATATTGAATGTTGCCAGCTTCAGCAACAGAGTTGTTAATTTTTAAAAGTATATTAATCTTCCAATCATGAAACGGATATCTTTATTTCCCTAAAAAACTAAGTTTCGTTTATTCAAATTGTTAATACATAATAGTAAAATCTTCTATGAGAAAATACAAGTGATGGAACAAGGGAGCATTCTCTCCCTGTACAATTTATTCTTGTACTTTTTTTTGAAATAACAAATGTTTCAGTGTTTTCTCTAAGCAATACACATACTTAAAAAATATTCCCCCACTTCATAAACACTCACTTCTTGACATTAGTCGGCAACCCATAAAACAAAATAATCCAAATGTCATTTTCCGTATTAGAGGAAGGCGTATGTATTCCCCGTGATTCTTTAAGTGGCTGGGCTTGAAGTGTGATAGTTATATAAAGAGGCTTAAAACCTCATAACTTTTATATAACGTCGGCGCCTGCATTTCTTGTATGAAGAGCTCTATGCCATTCTCATTTTATACGTGTAAACACCGCTGAACGTTCTGTCACGGGGAATTTCCTTAAAATATTTTTATTTATTGCGCACACTTTAAGAGAGTTTCCCACATCAAAGTTGTCACAAAATCATAATGCTCTTCGTTTTTTTAAAAAAAAATTCAAAGTTTAAATATGCATAAAATAATACCTTTGATGTGGAATTAATTGGACTTACTTTGAAAAATTAAAACACAAGATCACATGGACCTAGATTTGATTTTAAAACCGGATAAAACTTAGTTCTTTTAACAGTCTGTATGTTTATTTAGAAGATATAGTTTGTAAATATGTAGGCGCCGATCGTAAGACGACAAAACTAAGAAATGTTTACCTAAAGTCTACAGAAAAAGCTTATCCACTTACTGCTGAAATAGACAACATAGAGAGGTTTTACACACACAGACAAAGCCAGTAAGGATGTCTGGGTCCCATGCTCTAATCATGGAGGTTCTCCTATCCAATTATTGTTTTTATTTCCCCACAAGTCCCAAACTAAAACGACGGCGGGATGCACGAATCTATTTACCATCAAAACATTTTAATCTCTACCAAAATTTAAAAAAAAATCCATAAAGTATTTTATTACTTTTTCTTAATGACTTTGTATATTTTTTTTTTACCTGAATGTAATCGAGAAAGAATGGAGACTGTGTCTTCTGTGACGTCATCAGTTTCGTCCACACAGATTTCGTCATCTTCGTCACTTTGGGGATCGTCTGCTCGGGACCCCTCGTCTGTGTACGCTGTGCTGGATTGGTGAATTGAGCTCATTAGGAGTCTTCTATTAAGTAGAATAAATAAATTTTGATAAATATTTTTCTAAAAAATATTTCGTTTTCTCTAAACATTGTTCTCAGAGCTTCAAAATTGCAATATATTACAGAAGTAAAAAATCTTTTTAATTTTCTTTAACTTTTAACTTTAAGTTTTTTCCCTATTGTCAAAGTATGAAAAATATGAAATATGAAAAATATGAAAATTATTTCATATCAAAAAGTTTTATGTTATGTGATGTTTTATATTTAAAATCATGATTAAAAATCTAACAATCAAGTACACTTTATTTCCATTCTTAATTTTCATGACTGATTAAAGTAAATTAAACAAGATATTTAATTAAAAAGTTCAATGAGAAGTCTCGACTCCAGACATTGACAGATTATTTTAGAAATTTTTCAATCCATGCCTAGTCACTACTTCCGGTGTGCATGCATTCCCGAAAGATAAACAAATCCGTAAACATTTTTGTTAAACAGTTCATACTTGATACTTAAGAATCTAATGTTTTTAAAGTGCAATTTAATTTCTCCGAGACATTTGACGCGACGAGTGATGAACGAGTGAGAAATCATTTGTAGCGGATGGCAACCCAGCTAGCTACCGAATGGGACGTTTGAAAATCAAAATGAGGGGGGAAATTTCATAAACACAAGCGGACTGGCGCTAAATCTTGAGAGGAGTGTGACCACAGATTTCAATTGCTCCAAATAATCCGTCTAGATAAACCTAACATTTTCATCCTGGAGAGCGCCTAGCTGTCATCCGGGCAACTGTCTCTGCTAGCACATATGCGGAGGAATTTTCTCTCCATGGCGGACATTATAGGGGAGACCTGACAGATAGATGAGACTGTTAAAGGGAATTTTAATATCCGAATATCGATGCCGGGCGTCAAAAGTTTTGTTTGAAAAAAAATGATAAGATAGCACCCATGTAGCTCGTCTAGGTACGGAAGAATTTTGAAACTTTCTTTTGAGTTTCACCCGTTTGAAATTGTTTGATTACTGGCTGGTTGTCTCGCGAGCTTGATGATAAAAATGAACTCGTCTCTTTTGGTGATGTATATGGCTGGATCTACTCGGAAGGTCTCGGACTGTTTGTGACCGTGTCTTTCGGCGCGACACGTCCAGTGAAGATATCAAAGAGAGTTTGGTGTGAAGGCGAGAAGTCTACATGTTTCCACCTAATATCCCCTTCCGATTGTATTGACAGATCTTCAAACGAACAAAGTGATAACTTGGTTAAAGAGGCGTTCCTATTGCTAACAAACAGAGTTTCCGTAATTTCACACGCAAAGTTCGGGTGTCACGTTTTAAAGATAACCCGACTTGGAATGATGGAATAGAAAATTTATACCCCCCCCCCTCAAAATATATATCGAAGCAACTCACCTATTGAACATATTGATAGGACTCTTGTTTATTGTAATTGAATCTCGAAGAATAAAATTATGAATTAAAATCTTTTTTTTTTTCTTTGCAAAAATATTACACCAATATTACACCTACGAATTATATGTAGGTGTATATAAATAATCAATAGTTATATTTAACTTAAAATAATTATCCATACTCAGTTATATTGAGTGATTGGAAACAATATAAAACTATAAAATTTACAGTTAAAACAACCATTTTCGGTGTAATGTTTCTTTTAATTAGCATCTTGATTTAACAAAAAAAAATCAATCTAAGTCGTATTTCCCTTTGTCAAAAATTTATATAAAATTTATTGGATGTTGTTTTATAAATATTCTAATTTATAAATAATTACAGTGTAATCGTTTACTTATAAGTCCTGTAAGTAAATACGTTTTTAAAAAATAATCGAAATTAAATACCGTTGTGTACATTTCAAACTACTATTGTTCTTTTGCTTAATATATAGTTACGGTTACAATCTGTCGTTATTATTAATATTAATAAACAAATACAGTTAATGTGGCGGCAATAACGCTAGCGCTGCATTATGACGTGTGTATCATCCATCACCAAGTATAATATTCAGTGATTCAAAGCGTGTCCCGAGATCGGATTTAAACGTAGCCGAGACCAGCTTCCATCAACCAACCAAGACAAATATTATAATCATGGGGTTTCAATAAATGAACCCTAGTGATAAATGAATATTCAGATGCTTTCCGACCAAAGGCAAAATGATAATGATGATTGGATCGACAAGGCAGAAAAACTCCAATGTCTACCAACAGCCGCTCAGCGCCATGTCCATATTGCACAGATCATTGGTCATTTGTGGCCACGTGACATCTATTGTCATTGTTCATCCGGCCTCGATTTGATGCCATTCTGAGATTAGAGGTTTCATATTTCTCCTGTAAATGCCCTTTAATGACCAATGATGAGAGGTTGATAGAGACGTCAAAGAAAAAAAACCCAGACTTACTTTTTTTCCCTTTTTCCACTCCCCGAATCTCTAAATCCTTTTGCGAAGGGATTGTTGTCAATCTTCAGCTGTGTAATCTAAAATTAAAAAAAAAAAAGGATTATTAATGAGAAATTGGATGGAGGAAAAATAAGAATTTGTGTATACAACGTTGTTTCTCCACTCTCTCACAGAATCGTTTTCTTTGAAGTAAAGAGAAAAGTGTTGTACACTGTTAGTAAAAATATCATTACTGAGCATAAAACATTTTGCAGGAAAGGTGTTATTAGCAGTTGTATTATTATACGATTTTTCGAGCACCCATAGTTCTGTGGCTATGAAGTGAGCTTTTTATTTTGGCTGAGGCGTGATGGCCCGGCGCCTGGCGTAAGTAGATAATGTATGATTCTACATACAAACACACACCTTCTCATTCTGGTAAGCGGTGACTGCAATGAATTCAGTTTCTTTAAAGACGTACGTCCTGAACGCTGAATACGGAAGCTTGAGAATGTCGTTAGCTCGAACGAGATGAAAACGTGGCTGGTACTTGTGCATGGAGTTTAGAATCGTCTGCAAAAAATAAAATCAATTTATAAATATTTTAACAAATTCAAAATTAAGAAAATTGTAAATGTCAAATTATAACAAAAATAATAAGAGGTATATATGTATGAGAGATTTTAAGGTGAAACGAGAGATACCCTTTAAAAATTAAAAAAAAGGTCAAAATATTAAATTGTAATCCTATTGATTTACTTGTTGTTTTTTAATACAAAAAATCAAATTTTGTATTTGCACCAACCAATAAATTCATAGAGATACAATGTAACTATATGTATTAGATATGAAAGCTGACCCTGGAAAGTAAACATGCCCTCGTTTGTTTCACGTTTAACTTTTTATTGTTTAAAACATACTTTTAAAGCGTCATTTTGACGTTACGTCACTTTGAGTCTCCCGCTAAACGTAGTTTTCCTATACCCATGTACAACACGACTGATTATTATTCGTTTACAATTTAACGCTAGAAAAACGATAGCGTTGATGTTAACACCTAAAGACTGTATGACTACAAGTTATAACTGTCGAAACATAAAGCCCCCGTCATATCCATAAGCCACCCACGTTTATAGGCTTAAAAATCTGCATATAAAACAACAAATTTTTGTGAAGAGCCGCCCGTAAGATGGAATTATGGGAATAAGATAGACTCGGCAGCGCCATCTATTGTCTTTTGTCCGATTTCAAACAACAATGAGTATTTTTACACATGTAGTGATTAAATCGATATTTTGCGCAGAACAATCTATTTATTTTTACCATGTTCATTTTAATCCGTTATCAAATGAATTTAGAGAATATAGTTTGTCAATTATAACATTTCTACAACTGTATTTCTTTACAGGAATAATTATACAAAGTATACTTTTCTTTTTAAGTAACATTGTTTTATCATTTTTAATTTCATGTTCAAGATTAATGAAACTACAAAACTTTTGGACAAACATTTCATGTACTTTAAAATTTCTTAATTTTATTTACACACAGCTTTTTTGAACGGAAGGGAGGAAGTCCTGATAAACATGTATTTTATCGCGCCAGTTTACTTTCATTAATATTTAATATTTATCAAGCTCTCAATCGAAATATTTCCGTCATTAAAACTGAAACAGCTCCATTATGTATGACTAAGGATTAAGTGTTTTTAGATCAGGCAGGACACATTATGATAAATACATACTCTCTTAAAATCATCACCCCGTGGACGACGTGAAATTGCGCGGATCTTTATCTATACTTCAACCTCCATAAAAATCTATTATGATAAAAAATATCTTTTAAAATAAAAAAAAACCCAGCGCCTGCCTCGATCATTATTTGTTAAGTGAGGACTTTATTTGTCTAAATATATGAGGTCCATGTTGTTGTGCCTGGGGTAATGCGCAACGATTTAAAAGCCTGAATAATGATTTACCGTATCAAAAATTGACAGCAGTCATCATATTGCTAACTTGGGCCACCTACGTGCTTGCAAAACAATATATATACCTACCTCAATTTTGCTAAATTATGAGTGAAGGTGTGAATTCAAATTTTTGACATTAATTTAGTCTTCTGAAAGACATTTAGTTTTCAAATCTTTATGTATATTTGCAAATTGACTTCCTACATGTAAATTTGAATGCGTTAATGTAAAAAAAAAGATAAAGAAAAAATAACCACATGAGACAATCACATGAAGTACTGCTATATTTATTTCTATTCTCTCAGCCCAATGAAAAGAAGGGGCTGGTATTGATTTTCCAGTATGAATGCTGTTAATATGCAGTCTCTCTTTTTATGCAACATTATTTGTCTGTCATCAAAAATAATATCAAAGAAATATCAGTAAATCGAAAAACATTGTACATGTAACAGGTGTAATAAGCAGATCTATCAATGCCGTAAATAACTGGAAAATGGATTTAAAAAGACCATTGCTTTTAATAAAAACGATTTCTTTATGTCAAGAAAAAAACCCCCAGGTTTTTGTTTCCTAATTGAGTTGAAACCCGAGAGCGAAAGGTGTAAAACAGACAATTATCTAAAATGATGAAGATTTTTGTTTAAAAAACGGAAATATCGGGTTTGATGATTAATTTCGACAAACTTTGTATGCACAGTGTTTAATCTTAATTGTGATAAAAACTGCACCCTTTAATTAATAGGTAGAATGTTTGGTTTATTAAAAAGTGATCACCTATAGATGATCGGTGTCAGGAACCTTTCAAAATCATGTACAATATTTGACATTTTGTGTGAAAATACTCGACCAAAACAGCTTGTACTCCGATTGTGTCGTAATGTGTGTCTTTTATCAGCCATCAATAATAAGATTAGTTCAAACGAAATTATTTTTTTCTGATTGTGATTAAATAAAATTAGTAAAGAAACGCAATTACACGTGGATTTTATTTCTTCAATAGGAGCCGACCCTCGTGAGCTTTTTAATTGCTCAGAGTGACAGTCTTTTTATTAGGGGTCACTAAGTTCGTCAAATCCATCAATCCAGTCGTAAAACCCAAAATATTATTTAATTAGTTGTCATTTTACAAACGCTCTCTGGTCGAAGTTGCTGGCCGCCGCGCGTGTTGACCGACCGCGCGGCGTCAGATCAGACAGCTGAAATGTCTCGAGCGCAACACCTTTTAGTTGACCAATCCTGCCCGTGGGCCCGGGCCCCTTAGGTCCCTTAATATCACACATAGCCGCCTATACCCTGGACCTAACTGTCCACATATCTCTCTAAATTTTATGACTTTCATTAACAGTAATAAAGATTACTTATTTAATTAAATA